>JAYJMI010083321.1:0-10544 GCA_036873855.1 Sarsia tubulosa
GGCATATTATATTCTTTGATTTAATAACAGTGTAGGTAGCTATATTATCTATTTCATGTGATATGTCGGATATGTTTTATATTCCGGACACTGAAACTTCTAATTCTCTCAATCAAGTTTTACTAGTTAATAATAAAAATAAAGCTTCTTAAAAATATTATACTACTATTAACTATTATACAGCAAAGACTTGTTTGGTAATTAAGATCAAAAACTTTTTCCTGAGTTAAATCTTTCTTTATCTTAACTAAACCTTTTTAAAGTTGAATATGTTCGTTAAACCGTGTTGTTTTTCTCTCTCGCTAAAAATTTTATAATTCAGAATTTTGAAAAAACGTGCAACCTCGTTTTCGCGTATTCTTTTCTTTGGAGGATTTTACGAGAAAGTCGTGTGCAACTTTTGCTGAAAGGAAATAAAGGAACATTAAAGGAATTTACGGTATGACTATGGCATTTATCAGGTGTGTGCAATAAAACTTCTACAAATAATCAGTTTCCGAAATAAAGAGATAAAAAAAAACAGTTTGTTTAAGACCACACAAAGGAAACGATATATAATAACAGTAAATGTTTTATGACCATACGAAGAAATAAATAAGAAACGTGTTTATAAACACGCAAAGAAAAGAGAAACAAAAAAATATTTATTACCACTCAAAGTAAGGGATAATTAACCATAATATATTTATGGACACACAAAGATAGGATGAGAAACATTAATTGGGTTAAGACCTCAAAAAGAAACTATTAAGTGACAAAAAGTGTTGTAAGATCACGAAAAAGGCATCAGAAACAGAAATTGAATTATTTTTAAACAAAGAAAGTGTAAAGAAGCATTAATTAAATAATGACCACACAAAGATATGGATAACAAACAGTATTTGATTCATGACCACACAAACAAAGGGATAAGTAACTGCAATGAATTTATGGACACACAAAGAGAAGGTTAAGTAACAACAAGTGATTTATGGGCATATAAAGAAAGGGGTAGGAAACTATAATTGAGTTAAAACCACATAAAGAAAGGGACAAGAAACATAAATTGATTTATGACCACAAATAGAATGAGATAAAACAGTGATCAATTGGGATAAGATGACCACACAATGAAAATTATTTAAAACTATGCAAAGAAAGAAATAAGAAACAACGATTGATTGGGATTAGAACTAGCAAGTGATTTATGACCACACAAAGAAAGGGATAAATACAGGTGATTTATATCAACAAAGGTGATTCATGAACAAGCAATAAAAGGAATAAGAAGCAGCAAATTGTTTAAGACTATACAAAGAAAGATGACAAGTAACAGAAAGAAATTTATAGGCGCAGAAAGAAATGTATAAGTAAAAGCAAGTGGTTTATGGACAAACGATCAAAGGGATATAAAGCAGCAAGTTATTTAAGACTATACAGAGAAAGCGACAAGTAACAGGAAATTATTTATGGAAACATAAAGAAAGGAATAAGTAACAGCAAGGGATTTATGACCACACAGAGAAAGGGATAAGTGACAACAAGTGATTTATGAACACACAAGAAAAGTAATTTATGTCCATATAAAGAAAGGGATAAAAACAGAAAATGTTTCGAAAATGTTTAAAAGAAAGCGATTTAAGACCACAAAAAGATAAGGATAAGAAACATAATTAATTTTTCACACACAATGAAAGGGCTAAGAAAGAGCAAGTTATTTATTGCAGCATATCCTTATAGGACTATATTCATCATTTATACAGTTCACGTCACATTTCTAACAATAACAAACAAGCTACAAAACCTATAGACAATATCACAATAACCCCAAAAACGTTTTACGAATAGGTGAAACTAGAGCAATTTTTATGGATATTTATTTGCCCTGTACTTGATTTTATAGTAGACCAATAGACCATAAAAAGGTCTATTGACCTCGTTTATGATAAATTAGTTTATTAATATTCAGATATGTATTATTGTTAATAAATTATAGTTTCTATGGTGAATTGGGATTGTCTATAAGTTCAAACATTCAAACACATATTTATATTATATAAAAACAGGTAAAGATTCTAAAAGGTTGTAATGCTGAAGAAAAAAGTTGGATCAAGATAAAAAAATTAAGCTCAGAAATCAAAAAAGAATCAGGAAGCTTTAATATATTTATTTTTTTTTGATTTTTTGTAGTATATTTTGTTTGGCATTACAGTCAACTGAACAAAAATTCAATGTGTATGTAATTATAAAACAATGAAAATAAATTTAAAAACAGATGTGTAGATGCAAAACCAAAGAGTGTTCACAATAATGAATAAGTTACTTTAGGAAGCTATCTGACCCGGGAGTCAGAATTGCCTTTGTCAATTTTTGTATTGCTTGTAGATAATTTAAAATATCATCTATAACAAAAAAGGGACTAACGTCTTCATAAAGAAACAAAGCAAGCTTTTAATAATCTTTATAGTTTTGGAGTTTTTTTCCTTTTTGCTTGTACGTAGAAACAATGCAATTTTGCAGTATTTTTTTTATTGAAAAAAGTCTAGTAGGATAAAAGAAACTCTCAACATCAAGGTTGTTTTGTGAATAATAAAACTTGTAAAAATAGTAACGTTTCAATTTCTTTAAAGGAAGAAGAAATACTGATTCAACTTTCGCGAGGAGAAAAGTTCATATTTTTCAAGAGAATAAACCTTTGCTATTTAGCAAAAAAGCAAAGAAAAATCATAATTTGCATGTTTTTTTTCATTACTTTCTTCCTTTAAATTAGATAAAAGGTAGTTGGGCTATTTTCTGCTAATGTACGTGTTGTGAAAAAGTAAACAAAATAAAATACAAAAGTAAGAAAAATAATGTTAGTAGTATAGTATAAGATATTTTGTTTAATTTGATATTTTTATATAATTTTTATACTATTTATAAAGACAATAAGTTTAAAAAAGCTTCTGAAAGAAAAAAATTAGCGTTTTTAAAAAGGGAATCTACGGGTATAAGAGTCAAGCAGAAAAATTGGCAGTTTTTTTGCTATGTTTTGCTATGTTTTGTTGTTTTCATATTTTAATATATTATTTTTACTAACAAAATAGTTTATCTTAACTTTCGAGATCTCTAAAACAAATCTCTAAATCAAAATTGGGCAATAAAAACCACAACATTCGAATAGGATAAACGTTCCAATAAAATTAACCAATCCAGATTTTTAAAAACAATTCTTGGGAATTTAGTAAGTGATTAAAAACTAAACAGTTAAAAAGATTCTATCTGAGAAAATGGTAAAAGATGAATCAAGTCTTGAAACGATAATGCAAATAAAATGATATTTTCTAGGAAGTGTATAAAAATAAATCTGACATTCCACTGCGATTGTATTTTTGATGATCTGCTGACATTTATTTTGCTATCCTATATCCATAGATTCAATTAATGTATATTAATGAAGTTTTCTGTAATAGTCTAGGAAACACAGAGATTTCTTACAGTACGTTCTTTTCAAAACACAAATAAAAGTTTCTTAAAACAGACAATTTTTTTGCTTAAAAACGCTTCTATATAATTTTTAAAAACAACTTTCGATTCATACTTTTCTATATTTATATCCAAAAAAAAAAAATCGTCTTGTTCTTTTCTTCTTTATCATCACAAAATATCTTTCCTTGGCTAGCTCTTTATTTAAT
Organism: Sarsia tubulosa; assembly: GCA_036873855.1. Taxonomy (NCBI): domain Eukaryota; kingdom Metazoa; phylum Cnidaria; class Hydrozoa; order Anthoathecata; family Corynidae; genus Sarsia; species Sarsia tubulosa. The sequence continues at coordinate 3,654 of JAYJMI010083321.1, forward strand.
TTACACTTCACTAAACTGTCTTGACACACATTTTTAATATGTTCTCGTCTTAAATTTTCTTGGTTTAACTTTTGTTGGTGCGGAAATCTCGTCTCTATTAATGGCAACTACGAGAGACTACTTTATTTTTCATTTACGAAAGTTCGTTGTGATATTCCCATCGTTTTCATCCTCCATCTTAATTTTTCGTTGAGTTATTGGAATCTAATATCAAATTTCTTTCTTTCGATAGCAAAACATTTTTTACTATTTTCTACATGTTGAGCTTGAAATTGACATTTCTAATTACACACGCATTCGAATTATATAATTCGAATTTAAACACACACATTCGAATGACGTCATTTCTTTTCAAATTCGAAATCTTACTTAAACTCGTGATCGGCTAAACCTGCGGCTCTGATTAAATCTGGTAATGATTTTGTAAAACCTACTTTTCCTTTTAAAAAGTATGTGTTTATTGTTCCCTTTCCCTTCATTGCTACAGGACCCCTATCCTCTAAGTCATAGTCACCTAGTTGATCTAAAAGTTTTTTACATTCTGGACTGACGTGAACTCTTAGTGCGAGACCACTTGATTCCATGCGTGACGCATAATTGACAGTATCGCCAAATAAACAATAACGTGGCATCTTTAATCCAACAACACCAGCTACACAAGAACCTTTAAAATAAATAAAAAATAAAAGAATTTTCAAAGACCAATTGATGCATTTAGCGATTCTACTTAAATAACATAGACTCCATAACATCTTAAAAAACAACCAGTGAGTTAGTATATTCACTAATTCAATTTAGATTTTTTTTAGTAACAGTTTTGCGAGAAAAACATGAATAAATAAATTTTGCTAAACTATTTGACGCTGTATGCAGATGGGGCAACATTAAACTACCTTAGGGGTATAAACTTTCGCGAATTTCGCGCATTTTTAACGATTTCGCTAAAATGAGTACCCGCGAAATATTTGTAAATTGGCCATTCGCGAAAATAAATACTCGCGAATATTTACTAAATTTTCAATTTTTAAAAAATAACAAGAAAATGAAAATTTCCACTGTAAATGTGCTAAATGTAAGTTTATCATGGTTAAAACTACGTTAATACCTTTACCAATGCCTTAAACGTCAATAAAAGTACAAACAAAGACAAAATTAAATTTCAGTAAACGCTCATTCGCGAAATTAAATGCTCTAGGTAAATAAATTGGTTTTTGAGTTCGACGTTTCGATAAACTTTTTATCATACTCATGAATTTACATTTAAAAATTTCGTTACGAGATTTGTTTTATATACTGCAATGCAGAGTCTTATAAGACGTCAATACATACGTATTTACTTGTGTGATCTCGTACATTTCATTCTCATATGGGCCAATATCGATATTTTATCCAGTAGGTTGTATTGTGACTGGCAAATAAATTTACCTTCGTATAGTATCCGTTCTTTTTCGTTGGTAATATCTTTTTTTAAGATACAGAAGTCGATATCTTTGTCAAAATCGTGTTCGTGTTGATTAACATGCGTTTTACATCTAGCATCTATGTATTTTACATCTAGCAGCGTAGATAACATGAGATGTTTGACAATCCCAATTTTTAATTACAATTTTTAAATGTAAATTCATGAGTATGATAAAAAGTTTATCGAAACGTCGAATTCAAAAACCAATTTATTTACCTAGAGAACTAAATGGTCATATTATAATAGAAATTAAATACTCGCGAAATTTCTTAAAATTAACATTTTGCGAAAATAGATACTCGCGAAATACGATCTTTTTCTGACTCGCGAAAATAAATCTCCGCGAGAATTTCTACCCCTAAGCTAAGGCAAAAGAAACTTTAAATCTCTTTCAGAAAGTTCTTCAAAAAGGAATGATCAGCTAAGTATTTACTCCTCATTACAATTCTTCTCCTACACGAAAAAATTGCGACAACAAAAGCGATCTAAAATACATACCTGAGTGAATACCAACACGTAGTTGGAGTTGCTGGCTGGGTATATGACGTATTCGGAAAGATTTAATACAATGTAACAAATCTAACGACATTGTCGCTATTTCACCGGCATGGCGGATTCCATTTTTCTTAGGTATACCTGATACCACCATGTAAGCATCGCCTATGGTTTCAACCTAGATTAAGCAAGAAGGAAATTAAGCAAAATAAGCCAGTAAGCCAGTAAGTATATAAATAAATATTTTTTAAAAGAGCGTTTAAAAAAGCGATTAGAAACTTATAGGGAATGTGTCGCGTAAATATCTATGGTCATTTTTATGATTGGTCAAAGAAATAAACTTATAATATACGAAAATTTATTCGAAAGTATATGGTAAACAAACTAATTATTCGTAAATTGAAGACATCTGAAATGGACACGTGAACTACACATTCACTTTAAGTAAGAAAGCAAGAATGTGAATCATGTAACTATATATAGAACATGGTTTCCCATGATATAAAGAGTTTACCACTCTATTTATAGGTTGACGGTGTAATGTTAGAAGAATAACATTAAGAATGGAAGTTAAAACCAATCTCCCTCATACAAGGTTATCTTTGCTCGGAAACAAAAACTCGAGTAATAAGTAGGGTCGGTAACCCCTTAAGACCGAAGCCCCTCTACTAATTTGCTTGCTATATCAACACTCCCGAGACTCAAACTCTGTTACATACAGAAATCGCACAACAAGAACTGTCGATTGGTTTCTGAAGGCAAGAGAAATCAAGTATTGGGAGTATTAATGATGGATTAACAATGAAGAGATTTAATTATTCATTGATTTACTCGACTTTTAATTTTTATATTAGAGCATAAAGAGCTCCATAAAGTGGGTTAAACGTCACTTATACCTTTCACAGGGATTAAATGTTGATGGTGTTTGTTTAACTAAAGTTATAGGTAGGGTCGTCACTCCCTAAAGACCGAAGTCCCTCTATCTATGATAAGAATGTCATTCGCTAATCGTCAGTACGACAGCCTTCATCGGATACATGGTCAAGTTAAGGTTAGGTGTCATTTGCTAATCATCAGTACAGATGCCTTCATCAGAATTTCGACTTCTAAACCGTATATTCTGTTGGTGATTGAAAACCAGGATGAAGCTGGGGCTAGCAGTAACATGAGGAAAGTGCGCACATCTCTTGTTACCACCAAAGCAAATGACAGCTAACCGTAACTTGTTTGCTGTAAATAGTTGAAAACTGCGTGTAGAAAACCACAATAAAATCGCTGTGTCATTTTAACCAAGCAAAGTTTTTTTAGGCTAGATATATTACTTTATATTAAGTAAATTATTAAGTTAATAAATTTTCATCCAGATATGAACATGATGATGAAAACATAAAATCAATTCTTACCTTGTATACGTCGTAGTTATCAATACATTTATCAAAACACGTGTATAGATCGTTCAGCATGTCAACAACCTTAATAATAAGTGAGACAAAAACTAAAATTAAGCTAGACAGTGAGACAAAACTAAATAAAGTGAGACTAGCACTAACCAAAGAAATAAAATAACTAATCAAGAACTATAAAGCTAATTCCATGCCCCTCTTCTGATTAGAACCTGTCACTAAACTCATAGAAAGGTATTTTCAAAACAGAAATTTGTATCTAGATGTACTGATACCACTAAAATTCTAGTCCCTAAGTCCTATTTGAATACAGGCACTGGACTAAAATTTATTACACCTACCTCCATCGGAGTGCTCTGTGAGGCTAAAGATGTGAATCCAACGATATCTGAAAAAAATATCGTAACTGATTCAAAGCTTTCTGCTGATATTTGTTGTCCATTTTTTAATTGTTCTGCGATTGATCTTGGTAGCATTTTATATAAAAGTTCATCAGTTTTCGCTTTTTCTGCTGCTAATTGTTCTGTGCGTTCTTCCACCAAGTCCTCTAGATTGTTCGTATATTTTTCCATCATTGCAATCATGTTGTCCATTAGATTCCCTTGTCTTCCTCCGTACATGCGCTTAACACGTTGTTTAACTTGCTCGAATGTCGGACGGTTGTTTGGGTTATCTTTCAAAGTGACATCCATGAGAGTAACATAGCGAGCATCGCATTCGTCTTCGCATATTTTCGGACGGAAGGTTGGTGTCAAATGCGCTAAAACCTTTTCAATTATATCTAAGATATATAAAATAGTTTAAAATTTAATAACTGTAATGGTGCCATGATGATCATATATAAAAGTAGTTTACGTTACGAATCATGTTTTATTCTTATAAAGAATAGAATTCTGTAAACTATATACTTAAAACAACTAATTTTACCTCTTGGCTCCATATCCCATTCTGCATAAGGGTCTTCCCTGGATATGATCTCTGTAAGTATAATCCCATAACTGTAGACATCCCCCTCTTTCGTTTTATGTCCTGATCCAAAAGTGTCGATTAGTTCAGGGGCCACCCAAAGCAACTCTGAAGAAAAAAGATGAAACAGGTTGAATTTTATAGGTCCTATATATTGTATACTACACCTATATGCTGTAAGGAATCCGACGTTTTTCTATTATTGATTTATGTGTTGTTATAATATGATGATACCTGTTATAATTCGTTATTATTTTCCTATAATTCAAATTATAGCCGAATTATAGGCAAAATAATATGTGTGTAACGAGACCTTAAGCTATTCTATTAAAGGGGGAAAAAAATCTTATATAAGAAATTTCACCGTAATTTTGTCAAATTTTTCTGTATACCTTTGTATCTTTTGTTCCGATTGATAAAATTAATAAAACATTTCAAGTAGGAAGATTTTTTTGACAAGGATTTCAAATAATGCATTCATTTTTTTTACATAAAGAAGTTTGAAATCCATAAATTTACCATTATAATTAAATTCAGAAAATTTATTATAAAAAAGAAAGTTACTTCTATATTTTTGATATTCAGTTTCTTCATCGTTATTATTGCATTGGGATTGCTTGAACTTGTCCATACCAAAGTCCGTTACTTTACAAACCTATTAAGAAGATGATTTGAGATTAAAATATCTTTGTTTAAACTGCTAATTGAATAAAATACATTCTAACTTTTTTTTAAAAAATAGGCCTTAAATAATATGTTGAAAAACTTCTCATTAATAATGATAGTAAAACTAATGGTAGACTGCTCAGAAGAAATAATAATGATGAAAAATTTCTCATAAATACTAGTATTAAAACCACTGGTAGACTGCTCAGTAGAAATAATAATGATAAAAAACTTCTCATAAATACTAGTATTAAAACCACTGGTAGACTGCTCAGTAGAAATAATAATGATGAAAACCTTCTCATAAACACTGATAGTAAAACCACCGGCAGACTGCTCAGTAGAAATAATAATGATGAAAAACTTCTCATAAATACTGGTAGTAAAAGCAATGGCAGACTGCTCAGAAGAATTAATAATGATAAAAAACTTCTCATTAATAATGATAGTAAAACCAATGGTAGACTGCTCAGTAGAAATAATAATGATGAAAACCTTCTCATTAATAATGGTAGTAAAACCAATGGCAGACTGCTCAGTAGAAATAATAATGATGAAAACCTTCTCATAAACACTGGTAGTAAAAGCAATGGCAGACTGTTCAGTAGAAAAATAATGATGAAAACCTTCTCATAAACACTGGTAGTAAAACCAATGGTAGACTGCTCAGTAGAAATAACTATGATGAAAAACTTCTCATTGATAATGATAGTAAAACCACCAGTAGCAAATATGCACAAAGAAAGTTACCAAAATAAATGTCTTCCGAAGGTTGGTTGCAAATAGTGTTTTAAAATGCTTCCTTAGACCGACATCCGGTATTGGTTATAAAAGTGTCAATAGAAGCCATTAATTTGTTGTATTATCAAATAACTAAGACATGGTTTCCGTATAATCATAAAACACATACCCATCGATTATCAATCACACAATTATTTGAATGAAGATTTCCGTGTACGATTCCAGCTCGATGTAATTCGGACAGTCCTGCAGCTACATCAGAGGCTATCGACATTTTAAACATCCAGTCTAGTTTGATATCACTGTTTTGTAAAACATCTTGCATGCTACCTTTTGAGCAATGTTGCATTAAAATACAAACATTGGGAACTTGTATACAAACACCCACTACTTGACATAGATTTGTATGGTGAAGTTCACGCACCTAAAAAAAGTTTGAAAAATTAACTTTCACAGCAAAACATAACACAACACAGGTTAGATATTTAAACTTTAAACTAAAGATTACTAAAAAATTTGAAAAAATTAAAGAGTCAATTTCTGTTGTAATGTATTGCGCCGTGTGTGTTCAAAATTTTGGTTAGCTAGAATTTCAACTTTACTTTTACGCTCAGTAGAAGTAAACAAATTAGACTAGATTTAGTCGTTCTTATTAAAAAAAAGTTGAGGAAAATTGGAATGGCTTACTACGGAATATGGAAATCCCGTAAAATTCCCGTGGCTATATTTAAGTAAGGACTATACCTAGTCTATAAACAAATCAGACGCAATTTTCAGCAATTTTACAAACGAGCAGAAACATTTTTTATAACTAGTTTAAATTCCACTTCCCTAAAATGAATTTTCTTATATACTGTATTGTAGGATTTAATTCTTTACAGATTTGTAGACGAGGCGGCTGATAGATGAGGAGATCTAGTGTAAATACCTGTTTGAATTCTAGTAATATTTCTCTTGTAAGATTGGCAGTTGTTTTATTCAATCGTTTGATCATTACATGTTGACCCTAAATAGAAACACATAAAATTTATCTTAAGGGGATTTATTTTCGCGAGAATTTAATTCTGCGAGTCGAAAAAAGTTATTTTCGCAAAGGGACTCAATTTTTACTGTTTTTAAAGGTTAATAAGCTTAAATTGCTGGTAAAATGCGAAAATA
>JAYJMI010083322.1:0-11313 GCA_036873855.1 Sarsia tubulosa
GCGATCATTTACCAATATATACCAACCTGGTGAATTTTCCGTTGGAATTTCTCTGCCCCATATCCCTGCCAGTTACAAATAATAGAATACACATTTCTCTGAATTCGAGAAATAAAAGATAAAAGGAGGTAAAAATATTTCCTTTCCTGGTCAACATTGACTGGTGAAATAGAAGTAGCAAAAATACCCCTTTTTTTTTAAATAGTGAGTTGGATTAAATCGTTGGATTATAACCTAAAGGATGGTGTTCATATTATTTGCAAGTTAAAAAAACATGCGTGTATATATATTTTTGTTTCTTAAATCTAGGATTTAAATTTTCACCACTATTATTATTATTCTCGCCTGACAAAAATTGTTTGTTTACCTCTCAGGTATATTTTCATATTCGGATGGAACTCTTGATGTTTTTAAAGTTCCGAGATCCAAGAAACGTGTATTCTGTTCAGCGGTGTAAAACTTTTCAAAAGGAAGTTATTACTGTATATGTTTGTGAAATCTCACCATAAATATCTAACTTTGATTTTACCTGACATAAGTGTCATTATTTTGAAAATCCTTATTTTTTGCGAAATTGATATTTTGTATGATATCTCATGCTACGCCTACAAAGTACCGATTCATTTGAAATTTTTTACAATTTATATAGATATTGTTAAAGTGTAGTATTTGATCCTGCATATTTTTAATAATTCTGCTCACTTGCTGCATAATTAGGTCAAAATGTCAAATTTATGATATAAATTCATTATAAGTAAGTAAGTAAGTAGTTAATAATTTTACAATGACAATTTTTTAAATACAACTCTAAGTAGAAATAGCTTCATTGACATAGGTACATTGATAGGCATTGAGTAGCAATTAAGAAGTTTAGTATACCTCTAGAAGGTGACTCGTACAACAGGGTTGACACGAGGAGAAACGCAAAATTTTAATATCAAGGATTTTCATGTTTTTTGAAGCTATTCTAGAAAAGAAAAAACAACAAAACAAAACAAAAATAAATAACAACAACAAAAAACAAAAAGCACAAAAATGTACATAAACACAATTTTTTTTTTTTTTTTTAAACGATTTGATTTTGTTAAAGGTCAGTGTTATTGGATCCCCGGCTTTGGCGAAGGGATCCTATAAATTCAGCTCTATTTGTTTGTTTGTTCGTTCTACTGTACCGTTCGTTCAAAACACGTTTTTCTCAGAATCCCTTTGTTACTTTTTTCTAATTTTTTGCATGAAGTTATTGCATCATAAATGAAAAAAAAGTGACGGTGCACGATTTTTTTTGAAAATTCTTATTGTCCTAAAAGTGAGGTCAAAAGGTCAAAATTGGCCCAAAAATCGAGATTTTTCGAAATATCTCATGATGATTTTGTTAGTTTTTTTTCATTTTTTGTATAAAGTTAGAACAAAATGAAGGCTTCAAACTGGCATAAGTGACCCTATTCCTAAAATTCTTGTTGGAATGTAACTGAGGTAAAAAGGTAAGTTTTTGTCCAAAATTGATATTTTTCATGATATCTCATGTTACAATGTACCAATTTATTTGAAAATTTGTACAATGAAAGATATTAGGCGACATCAACTTGATTAAGTGTTGTACAGATAAAATGATAAAAAAGTTTGGGTCGAAGGGTTGGTAAAAAATGAAAAATATAATTATTTTTTATTAAAATATATTGATTTTTTCTGGAAAAAATTATGTTTTTACTTATTTTAAGCATGCCAAGTATTTAAATGTGTTTTGAATTTTATTTTTGAATTTTAATTTATTTGCTGTAGAAGAATCATAATTATATAAAAATTACTTTTATTGAAAAGAAATAAAATTTCCACGAAAAAATTGCATTTCAATAATATTATGAAAAAGGTTTTCCTATTAACATAACTTTTGTACGATTGCCTTTCCATAATATTAAAATTACTTTCGTATATTTGGTTGGGATAATAGGCAAATAAACAAAAAATACAATATTTTCGCTGATAAATTTTCACTAACGAACTATGCGATAGCTTCCTCAGATCTCTTATGGATCACTTTGGATCACTTACACAGATGGATCACTTTTAAATAATACCAGTGATCTTTTTAATTGAAAATATTTTTCTTTACATAAAAGGAAAAATCAAAACAAAGCTTACTTATTTAATGAAAGTTACTCATACCATTCTATTTATATTTTATATTCTATAAAATGATGAAATGAAATAAGTAAATAAAGACATCTGGCTTGTCTTAATTGAGTTTGAATTGGTTTGAATAAGTAGTATTTTTCGGGAATTTCCCAAATAAATTGAATTTTTTATTCTTGTTGTCCTTTGTTTAGTCTATTAATTTTCCAAAAAGATAAATAGATAATTTTATTTTTACAAACTGAATTTAATTCTTATCAACAGTGCAACACAACACAACTCTATATATCAACAGCAATACAAATATAATGAAAAAAATATATAGAAGCTTACACAGTGGCTTTAAACCTCATCAATTGTGTCAAAAAATTTAGCGCTCCTTCAAACAAGCGGAAATGAAATTTTGGCTGGAAGTAATTTTGGCAGATTATTAAGGAATCCGCCAAGTTTCTTCCCGGCAAAATTTCTTCCCATAAGGTATTTGATTTGAGCCTCGTTGTTTGTTCTTCTTACTAGGTCGTTCTTAGCTAATGTTCTTATTTTATTGTATATAATGTTTGAGCCTCATGTGTTCTTATCTATTTTCTTAACTTTATCATTTTGGCTCCAGCCTCAGCTTGTTCTTACTTTGTTCTTAATTTTTGACGAAGAATGAGGCTAATGTTCTTATCAAGTCGTTCTTACTCAGTTAAAAGAGTGTATGTATTCAAAAGTATATATTTGAAGGTAAGTTTTGTTAAGTTTTGTTATTTTTGTACAGATAAGTTTGGTATTTAGTTAGGGGGACACCCATGTGGGTCAGAGGGGCAATAATTTATGATCTTAAAATGTTCATATATATCCCAACATGAAAAAGGTGTTTGATAATGTCGCACATTTTGCAAAGGTATAATTTCAAGATCAGAGTGCCTTTTTAGAATTAACTTTAAAAAACAATGGTAGTTTTTACTTTTATGTAATTTTTTTTTCTTTAGCCTTACTTTAACTTTTACTTTTAATTAATCATTACTTTATTTAAATTATTTTATATGAGTTTCTTGAGATAATTGTATTTTAAGGATCATAATCAAGCATTTCTTACTATTTTTAAATGACGTCAGCAATTGGTTACAATTTATTTAGTCAAATTGAACTGGTGCAACAGATAGATCTTTCCCAGAACTATCGAAAAATGGTTTTGTTTGTTGTGATAATTTTATTCTACTTTAAAAGAAAAAACTAACGCGGAAGAATATTTCTCAAGGAGAAACTGAGAGAATTAACTTTCAGAATCATTTTTCTGTCAATTTCCCTGAGAATAAACTTTCGTGAGTTAGCACAAAAAGAAAGAATGAATGTAGTAATTTTGGTAGAAAAAGGTTTTTTGAATTATTAAATTGCAAAAAAGATTGAAAAAACTTGATTTTACAGGCATAAACTTGAATGCTGGAAAATGCTTTTTTTGTTAGTTCTAACTTTCGCGAATTTCAAAAGCTTTTTAAAAGTGCGAAAGTTTTATCCGCATTAGTTTCTTCCTTTAAAATTCTTGTTATAATGGATCTTTGAAAGATTTAAATATTCAATTATTTTCCAACAAAGTTTTTATAAAAGTAACATGTGCTTACATCATTACTTGTAATAACATGTGAATTTATTTTTGTGAAATATATATTACGCTCTCTAATTAAAAAAAACTTCTTAAAAAACTGGGAAGAGTGCTTTTTTAGTGAGTGTTTTAACAATTAGGACAATATCTAATTATATAAAAGCTAACATAAAATACAATTCATTATATGATGCAAATTTATTTATGATATTTTTTTACAGAGAGAGATTTTAAAAAAACTAATTCACAAAGTGATAAATCCAAGGAAAGCATTGTTTTTTAAAAACACTTTAATATAAAAATAAAAACATTAATAAGAAAAACATTGTAAAAGCAACATATATCAACCACCCTTTTTTTTGTCAATCACAAAAACTTTTAATTTTTTTTAGTAAGTTCTACTAGAAAAAGATTTTTTTTTTTTTTTAGCCAGCTGGTTAAAAAATATTTAAGCAATGCCCATTGTCTGAAACGAAAATATTGCTTGAACAGATATAAACATTTTAAGAACAATCAAACATTGCCCCTCTGACCAACATTGTTGAGCCCCCTTATCCCCCTGGCCAAATATTTTTAAACTTGTATTATATTTTTTTAGCTTAAGTGCTTAAGGACAATAAATAGTCAGTAATAAACAGTACTAAATACTGTCAGCAATAAACAGCAATAATAGTCAGCAATAAACAGTACTAAATAGTACTTAGTAAAAACTATAAGCTCGTGGTTAGCACCTTTTTGGATCCTTAACTTTTCCTTTAGGATGTTATAAATTTAGTCTTGTCTGTACGTCTGTAAAATTCAGTTCTTGAGGACTTGTTTGTCAGCAATTTGAGGACAAAAAGTATATTTTTTTGCATAACTGATACTTTGCCTAATACCTCATGCAACAGAGTTCCAATTTACTTAATTTTTTTTACATTGATAAAGGCGAGCATTGACGATCATGTTTTTTGCGCATAAATTTTACATAAAATTTCTTTGATCAAATAAAGATCAAAACTGTCTTCTTTTGCGCACTTTTTTGTTTCAATTCGGCGAATGTTTTTTTAAAAAGCTACAAACTGGGTAAAAGTTGAATATTTGGATTGAAAAAGTATTCAACTACGATTAATATAAAAAAAATATATTTTTTCTTTCTTTTTACCAATACTTTTATCACTTTAGGAATGATCGGTGTTTCTCTTTGAAGAATAGTGCTCCACATAAAAAAATTCTGACTTGAGTGTGATCGCACAAAATATGATCGTCTATGCTCGGCTTAAAGCATTGTATTAGTAAAGCATAATTTACGTAATTTCTTCATAATTCTTCATATTTGCTGTATAATGTAAACAAAATGTTAGTTTTTTAATACAAATGCTACTATAAATATGTAATTTTTGTGTTTTCAGCAATGAAAGAGCTGATGATTTTCTATACTGTAGGCATACATATGCAATATTTTACAATACTGTTCAAATATATTGAACCATTTGATAAAATTATCAGCTGCAAGGGATCCAATATCTTTCTATCACTTGTTAAATTTTAATTCCTTGTCATTTTTTACATACAGAAATAATTTAAATGTAAGATCTTACTAAAAAGATGGTTAGCAATTTGGATCAAAGATGGTAAGATCATTTATTAATAAATTTTATGAAAATGCATGTGGAAATTAGTTGTTTAGAATTTGGCTTATCGATAGAAGATTTTGAGTTTATAGTTTGTCTTTTAGTGAATTTATAATTTTATAATTTTTAAAAGCAAAAATGATAAAGGCATATAGGAATATATTACTTCAAGTACTCTTATAGCTCAAGCCTTAATATTGGATCCCCGTCTTTGACGAAGGGATCCTATAAAGTCAGCTCTGTTTTTTCCGATTTTTTGCATGAAGTTAAAGGATCATAAGTGATGAAAAGTGACAGAGCCCGTTTTTTGGCAAAAAATCTTATTTTCCTAAAATTGGGGTCAAAAGGTCAAAATTGTCCCAAAAATCAGCATTTTTCAAAATATCTCAAGATTCGACAATTATTTTTTTGTGTTATTTTGCGCAAAGTTAGAAGTAAATAAAGGCTTCAATCTGAAATAAGAGTCATTATTCCGAAAATTCTTGTTTACCGGCAATTTGACGTCAAAGAGTCAAATTTTTGTGCGGAATAGATAATTTGCTTAATATCTCATGCTATTGAGTTCCAAATTACTTGAATTTTTGCACAATGATAGAGATTAGTCAAGCATGGCATTTGATCCTAATTTTTTTTAGTACCTTAGGTGGATTAATTTTCGCGTGGACCAATTTCTGCGGACGCCAAATTTCGGGCTTTTCGCGCGGACGAATTTTCGCGGATGAACTGTTTTTTTCCTGGTTTTTACCTATTAAATAGGCTAATTTGCATAAAAATAGTTGAAAAAGCATATATTTCGTGGGGACCAATTTTTGCGGAAAATTTCAAAAACTTTTTGAAAGAGCTGATGATTCTCACATTTGCATTATTTTACAATACTGCTCATTTGCTGTATGATAGTGTCATTTGATAAAAAATATCAATTATCGAAGATCCACTGGTAATCTATCCCTTTTTAAATAAGGTGTACTAAATCTTTGCATTTAATTCTTGATCAATTTAATGATTCCAATCTCTTACTGTTAGAAGAGAAGTGCAAGGTGCAAGAAGATACAAGGTGCAAGAAGTGCAAGAACCAAAATTGAAGATTTTTTGTGGGAAAGAAGATCCTGTTGGTAAATTTGATAAGGTGTTTATCAATGTAAAAATTGGTAAATATATTTTTAATGGCTTTTAATTGAATAATTTTTTTATTGGCTTTGATGCACAGTTTAGTAAAAAATATTACTGCATTCAAGTTACATGAGATATTTTTTGACTCCAAGCTTTGCTGAAAGGAGTAATAATAAATTCAGGCTTGTCTGTCTGTGCATCTGACTGGAACGAAATTATCTCAGGAACCTTTCATCAGTTTCTTTGATGTATTGCATGAAGTTAAAGGGTCATGAATGTAGAAAATTGAGGGAGCACGATTTTTTAGAAAAGTTGTTGTTCAAAAGGTCAAATTAGGGAAAAGATTGGTCATTTTTCAATATATCGTAAGATTCTATCATCAGATTATTTTAAATTTTGCACAAAGTCAGAAAAAATAATTTATTATTTGAAATTCTAGTTTGTGGATAAAAAGGTCAAACTTGTCAGTTTTACTTTACTTAGGTTACTTAGGTCCACTGATTACTTACCCTTTGTTTAATTTAGGATATGGAATTTTTACAAAACAACCTTTTAAAAAAGGAGATTTTTTATTGGAGTATAAAGGCATATTGGCAGAAAATCTTAAACCATATAGTATAAATGAGAGGTCATATGTTTATGATTTCCAACATCTTGGCAAAACGATGTGGTAAGTTTCAGATATCTTATTACTTTAAATTACATTTTTCTCGGATTACAAACATAAAATACTAACTTTAATACAGGTTAGTTTGGGGAAAAACACCAAAAATAATTACTAAATAAAAGCTCATTTGTATGATATTTTAACATATCATCACTTTATTGGACTCCTGGCTTTGCCATCAGAGTCCTATAAATTCAGTCCCGTATGTTCGTCTGTTCGTACGTTTGTCTGTTACCAACTTTTCTAGGAATTGGCTCATTAGTTTTTTCTGATTTTTTGCATGATGATAGGCATTCATAATAGCTAAAAACTGACGAAGCCCAATTTTTTTAAAAAATTCTTATTTGCCTAAAATTGGGGTCAAAAGGTCAAAATTTGCCCAAAAAACACTATTTTTCAAGATACCTCCAGATCCCTTCATTAACTTATAGCAAATAAAGCAAATACAGGCTTTGAACTGGCATAAATGTCATCATTCCGAAAATTCTTGTTTGTCGGCAATTGCAAGTCAAAAAGTCAAATTTTTTGCGTGATATCTCATGCTATAGAGTTCTAAATTACCTGAAATTTTGTGCAATGATAGAAATTAGTAAAGAATGGTATTTGATGCTATATTTTTTCATATTTCTGCTCATTTGCTGCATGATGATGTCAAAATATTAGGTTTTTGACACAAATGCTTCTATAAAATGTAATTTTTGTGTTTTCGTCAATGAAAAAGCTGATGATTTGCTATAGCTATACATTTGCATTCTTTTGCAATGCTGCTCATTTGCTGCATGATGCACCAATTTTTCAGTTACCTGTGTTCCAGTGGAATCTATCCCTTGTTTTACAAAAATTATACCGGGAGTCCACTGGTAATCCATCCCTTGTTATCTCACCTCTCTCTCACATAGACCCACTTGCTTCATGTTTCACACCTTTTATATAATCGCGGATTCAGTGGTATTTTCAAATATTTCGCTGAAATTTAATTTCGCGGATTGCAACTTTTTCAATTTATTTTGGGATTTAATTTCATGGATTACACAGAGCTCAAAGTCGGGGAAATCTGCGAAATTTAATCCTTGCAAAGTTTAATCCCCGCAAAGTAGTAGTGAAATTTTTCTACCTTTATTTGAGGCTCATTTAGTTTTTGCTTGCTCAGCAATGTTAATATCAATATTTTGATTCTTTTAAAAGAAAGATCATTCAACAGTAGTGAACCACTCATTTTTTTTGAATTTCTTTTATTAATGTAAGATAAAATTATGCGAATATTATAAAAAACAAACAAACTAAAACAAATAATGAGGATAAAGATAAGTAAAGAAACAAAACCCAAACTAAGTCAACTTTTTTTTCGGCTAGTAAATCTGAACAAGAAGTACTATTTAACCACCAAACACCTACCAGTGAATGGATACCTACTAGATTTGTTATTGAATACTTTATTTAATTATAATATTATTTTTTATTTTTGCAAATTTTAATTCAAATTTGTTTCATTGTTATAGTATTGATGCAACACAAGTCATTGGCATGGCTAAGTATGTAAATGACTCGCCACCAAAATATTCAAACACCCTGGTGAAAAAAATTGTTTGTGGTAAAGTACCACATTTATTATTAATCGCCTTACGAGATATTTCATCTGATACAGAGTTACGCTACAGCTATATCGTTGATAATGTAATTGCTAAAAAAAGCTTGTTTTGGAGGCAAGAGGTAATAAATTTTCTCAAAATAACCAAAAGTTATTGTCTTCTGGGAGGTTCTTTTGTATTTTTGAATTATAATCAAATATTCGTTTCTTCAAAATTGAATTTCTTCCCAAGCCAGATGAAAAAAAACAGTCCATTTTATTTCACTGTTAATAAATCTCAACACCATAGCTGGCAATAATAATAACTACAATCAATGAGGTATATTAAACTAATATGCAAATATTCTTAAAATATATTTAGAAAAAAGAAGAAAATTTTGAGAGACCTTTTCGGAGAGAAGATATAATAAATCATTTGCATGGAAAGGTGAAAGTATTTTGTTTTTACTATGTAATTTTTTATTTGTTTTGATTTTCTCTATTTACTGTATATTTTTCTTTTGTAATAATAATGTTTTTAACTTAATCAGGAATCATGGATTTTAGGCAGTATTTATGATATGTTAGGAAGATCAAGTTTTGATCTATCAATTAGGTTTTTGCAATAAATCCTCCTTTTGAATCCATGGCTTTTGCCGATTGCTGAAGGGATCCTATAAATTCAGGTCTGTCAGTCCTTCTGTCCATACGTATCTCCGTCTGTTACACAGTTTCCTCAGAAACATTTCATAATTTTTTCTGATTTTTTGCCATAAGTTAGTAGATCATAAGTAATTCAAAGTGACAGAGCCGGATTTTTGACAAAAATTCTTATGTACCCAAAATTTGGGTCAAAAGGTCAAAAGTTGCCCAAAAACACTTTTTATCAAGATATCTTCAGACTCCTTCATTACTGTAATGTTTTTTATTTTTTGCGCAAAGCTTGAGGCTTTAAACTGGCATGAGTGTCATCATTCCGAAATTTCTTGTTTGTCGGAAATTGAAGTCAAAATTTTTTAAATTTTGTGGGGAATAGATATTTTGCATGGTATCTCATGCTCTGGAGTTCTGAATCTCTGAATTATTCTTTTGACACAAATATTTCTAAAAGATATAATTTTTGTGTTTTGATCAATGAAAGAGCTGATGATTCGCTATAGGTTTACATTTCATTGCTTTACAAAACTGTTCACTTGCTGCACGAAAGTGCCATTTGATGAAAATGTCAGTTGCCGGGGGGATCCACTGGTAATCTATCCTTCTTTTTTTTTGCATTAATTAGTATACCATTGGGGCTTAATATCTTGCAATGTAGTTGTTAAATATAATGCAGTATTTAAAAAAAATACAAGTTTAAAGCAACCATTGACTAGATTGAATCCAAATTTATCTAATTTTTTTAAATAACAATGTGCAAAAGGAAGTTTGTATAAATATTATGTGTTTGTAGAACAATTACAGTGAATTGCTTTTCCCTTTAAACAGGAACTGAAAAGAAAAAGCTGCTTGAAACCAAGTCAGGTAATATTTTTTGATATACAATTTAATAATGCATTTTATATTTTTCATAATGGATTTGATTTCTTTAAAAATCAATCTAAATGACAACATTTTAAAAGTCTTTATTGCTAAATTAATATAATTAACAAAAAGATAACTTTTTCTTCAATGAAAAGATCGAGTATTCAACTGTCCAGACACTAATCTAAATATAAAGGGCAGGGTCTGCTTTTTTCGAAAAAGGACATTTTTTGGCTTAAAAAGGGCATTTTTATGTTATATTTTGGGCTAGATTAGAGCCTGCTGTTAAATATTTTGCCTTCACAAATCAAAAGGTTTTGAGCTTGTTCATATTTAAAATTTGCTAAAAATTCTACTTCTTCTATTGTAGTTGTGTACAAATTTTAGTATGTTGCCATTAGTCACTTTAATTTCATCAATGTGATATATATAAAAAAAAATAGCAAACAGAAAAATAATTCATTTTAAAAACAGCTGAAAACTAGATCTGAAATTTTGAACATCTTTGCAGTAAAAATATTCTATTTTTAGGCCTTGTAATGTAGTGGTCTTGTACTTTGAAATTTCTTTATAGGTGTTGGCAGAGTTTGTAATTTCAGAAAATAAGGTAATAATTTGTTTGCTTGTTTTTGCAAAAAAACAACACAAAATGGTATAACTGTTAAATTTAACATTTTTTGGACTCCCGACTTTGCCGACAGGAGTCCTTTAAATCGCAAGTCCTTAAAAGGCTTGTCTGTGCGTGGGTATGGAAGGCATTTATCTCAGAAACTGTTCATCAGATTTTTGTCTTCGCCTAAGGGGTCCTATATAATCGCTCTTGTCCGTCCAATCGTCCACAACACTCAAAGAGAAAACAATAGTAGATGAGTCAGCCTACATGCTCTTTTTTGAAAGTTGTTGAATATATTTTGAAGCAGGGAAAGTAAGTTTGCTCACTTACTTTTCGGGTTTAACGCACCCGCTTCCTCCTCAGTTTGTTATGAGAAGCTTTGCAAGGGGTGTGGCAACTAGTTGCATCTTTGGGTTATCGGCCAACCCACTTATAACCTTAGTCGATAAATATATGGTGCTTCCTAGAAGTACCGGCAAGGGGGATTAGGAACTTTTCCATTTCTTT
>JAYJMI010083766.1:0-11309 GCA_036873855.1 Sarsia tubulosa
GTATGTTTTGCTGCGTTCGGTTGTTTTTGTAAAAAAAACGGGCTTTCGTTTGAAGAGATCCATTTTTAGTTTCTGTTTCTGCTTGTTTTATATTTTATTTATACCTGTTACATTTTTTTGGAAAAGCATTGTTTTATGTAAGAGAAGTTTTTAAATAGCAACTATTCTCAAGAATCTGCAATATATAGTGAATAATTTACTCGAACTTAGCAGTTTGATCATATATTATACTAAAAAAGGAATGATAATTTACTTTGTGATAAGCAAAAACATTTATCCTAAAGCATTGTAAATCTTTCATGCTGTTTTTTTCATTGTTTAAAACAAAAAAAAAATCGAATATTTTTGTTATTGTTGTTTTTCCTTTATGACATTCGATTCTTATATAAATATGTTTAAAGAAAAAAAAGTAGAAAGGTAAAGAAATGTATTGCACTGTTTTTCTACATTGTACTTTTTACTTGGCATACTTCCTTCCCTAGAAAAAAAAGAGCAAAACATGCAGAACAGAGGCAAATGCTAGTACTAACACAGGCGTGTTTTAATCGGTCTGAAAATATTCGTTGATGACAAAATGAAAAGGCGTTGGCAAATAATATATGAAAAATATTTACAATAAAGTCTACTTGAAACCAGACAAAGATTTATTTGCTTCTAAAGCAGTTTTTTTATTCATTTTAGTCAAAAAGTCATTTGCATGTTTTATAGGCATTTTTGTGCGGTAAAGTGCATTTGTTTTGATTTTTTACCACAGGAGTCTCGTCACCAGACCCCCGCAAAACGCGTTTTTAAATATGGTAGATTTTAGTCGAAATGATCTATTGTATGTATGTTGCTACAATCACATTATTGAAGTGACACTCCAGGGGTGCGGTTTTGTCCTTTTTTAAAACTGGCGTGAAAGAGAAGGATTTACTTTCGAAAAACAAGACATCAAAACTGAGTTGCATATAGTTTAAAACTTACATATTGAATATTAAATGGAAATAATACAAATATCACAACTATGGTCTAGTTGTTGAAGAATCGGGTCAAGTTCCACAACTGGACTTCAGTGTCTGAGTTATCCTTTCCGACATATAACCATAAGGCATTATAATAAAGCTAGTTAAACAGTCTAGCACTAGTAAAACTAGTATAGGCTAGTTCATGTAGAGCGTATTCCGTAGGTTTAAATAGGAGCACTTAGTTGTGCATGAACCTTAAGTCGTCGGTCTAGCTAGGTAATTGCCTAAGCTACATACAAAAGTAAAACCAACGTTAAACTATAGATATTTATATAAACACCAACTTCAGGGAACATTTTAAATAGAAACAAAATTTGGATATACACTAATCAAAAATCACGATTTCAAGTTCTATAGTAAATGTTTACTAGGTATCGTTTATAGAGGTGTGTCTTACCAGTAGTTAGGTAAATACGTGTTGCACTATAACTTATCCATGTCTTAGCTGTGATTATAAACTAGAAAGAGCACTTTTCCACGTGTTAGCTGTGTTTATACACTTGAAGGAGTACTTATGCAGGTGATTATACGAATGTTAGTATTAATACAAGAGCAAGATATTGTATTCTCATATAAAATTTCACTGAGTTATTCTTAACTTAAAATATTTAAAAATTGGACTTGTCTTTATTCTTTTTATATTACAATGAATTTTAAAATTGTCTTTGCCGTTGTTATTTTTACATTTTTTTCATTTTCTACAGCCGAAGGTAGGTTCTTTATAACTATCTTTTTATTTTTGTTTCGTTAAATCGTTAGACAATTTGCTAACAAAACTCATTAATAGTTCAAAAAAAGCATAAAATAAATAAATAACTCCTACTACTCCACGTGATGTGTTTCCTTAGCTTCAATTTACAAGTTCTTGTTTCTTCAATTTAAAATTCAATTTTATTATTAACTTTTTTTTGTAGTTTGTAGGGATATTGGAGGTAATTGTGCAGTTTTGGACAGTTTCTGTGACAGAAGTTTAATCAGGGAGTTCTGGTGCAGAAAGGCGTGTGGCCACTGTACCGGTAAGTGTCTTCGTTTTTACTTTATATACTTAGGATAATATTTTATGTGAAATATCAAAATGCTTTATGATTTTAAATTCGAAATTTCATCACTGTCTGTTTCTAAAATAATTTACAAAATTAAGATGGATTGTTTGGTATGAATAAAACCTCAAAAGGCATTTTATAATTAGCTGGATATAGAATAAAATATAAAGACATATAAAAAAAATATGAACTTTACTCCCACTTCATAGGGGATTATTAGTTTAAAGATTTTTCAAAATAAAACAAAAACATATAATCGGTAAAGTGAGAATTGCCATAGACAAAAATCATTTACTTGCTCTGTTAGTTCCACTAAAATGGCTCTATCGAAAATAGAGTATTTTTTATTATATATGTAAGTTTTTTTTACAAATTATAAAGGATTATACTATAACTCGTACTTCACTTATATGTTTATTTGTTTAAAGATCATCAAACTGGTCCACCAACAACACCATCTAGACCAACTATAACAACACAAGGACCTTCGTTTACTCCAGGTAACTTTAATTCAAGGTTCTCTTAACACTATCACCACCTTCTTGTAATCACGTGACCACTTTGATCGAAGAATTTTAATACCATAATAACTTCTAAAGTTTCCATCTTAATCTTTCTAATAATTTCAATTTTCTCTGTACATTAAAATGAAAATTTTCAATTTTTTTAATTTTTGGAACCAAAACAATAATCGTTGATGATTTTACGCAATTCGATTGGATGAAATTGTTGTTCGTCATTGTCGTTAGTTTACAGCCTTATTTGATATCGTATGGAAAAAAATGAAATTAGTTTTGAAATCTACTTAGAAGGGCGCTTTATTTTTTGTTTCAATTATAAACCTTCAAATCTTTTTTAGTATGTGGAAAACCTTATGGGCAACCTTCATATGTGATTGCAGGTCAGAATGCTAGAGAAAATGCATGGCCATGGCAAATCTTAATGTTGAAAAACTACTACCCAAGTTGTGGCGGTACAATCATTGCGCCTCAATGGGTGGTTACCGCCGCTCATTGTGTCGATTCCCGTACAAGTATAGATGATTATAGGATCAGGTACTGAATGTTTTTTTCTTTATTTTAGTGCTTTTTATAGAGTTACCGTTCTACTAACAAAACGGCATTTAACACTTTTAATTCGAAAAAATTTAAAAATCATCACACCAACCTAAAATAATTGTATTGTCGCAAAAGAATTAAAGCCTCCGAAAACACAATAGCTCGTCATTTATAAAGCAATTTTTTGATCAAAAACAGATGATGAGCTTGGTTATTTAGATAGTTTTGGTTCTTCTTTGTTCTTTTTTCACAAGATATCTTCATAGCTGTTTGTAACTTGATTACCTAATTCCTTATTGATTACCAAATAACCTAGTTGAGTGTATATGTTTTTCGTAAAGACTTGAATTTTTACTGGCTTTCTTCGTTTATTCATTGCTTTTTAATTGCAATCTTTTTCGTTTCTCTAAAGGGTAAGTGAACTCGATACGCAAGTAAGATCAGGTTTTGAGATCAATTATAAAGTAGAAAAGATTATCGTACATGAGAAGTGGAATACTAACAATTTACAAAATGATATTGCATTGATCAAACTTCAGACACCTATCAAGTTTAATCAGCGTGCTTTACCGGCATGTCTACCAAGTCAAGAAGTACCCATTGGTGCAGAATGTTATATAACAGGTAAACAAAACATTTTTTAGAGATGTTAGAAAATCTCCTCAACAGCAGTACTTCAAGCCAATTGTTCAGTTCTAAAAACATTCAAAAGGAAATATTTTGTCAAAATCACAAAATCTTGTTCCTATATGTCTCGTTTACGGTTTTTAAGTCAAATTATAAGGAGATACTAATATTAAAATCATAAAATTTTGAAAAACATTTTGTCGTGAGTGACCGAGTATCCCGAATAGTTTGAATAGCTATCAAAATTTAAAGCCATGTAATACGAGTAATAAAATAATTGATTAAGCTAGTAAAATTCATCATTAAGCGAAATATTGTGCCTGTTAGTGTTGAATTTAGTGAAGTGATATTTTAATTTGCTGTTTAAGAATATAAAGTACCATGTTGGTGTTCTGTGCTTAGGAGGGTTATAATAGCGCAATTCTTCCACATCTAAAGTTTTTTTTTTCATTTTTCAGATTCCGCCATATTGCCGATTTTTTCAAAATAACTTCGAAATTATTAAGGAAACACTTGATACTTTGTCACTTTTAATATTTTCACTTTTAATATTTAATATTTATGTATTAGACACATTTTGGCAAAATTTTAGCCCTGTGGACCGACCAGAACCGAAATGTATACCTGTTTTGTCCAAGCATGGTATCAACTTTTCTATATTTTACATTGAAAATTTAAAAAATTCAAATAGCCATAACTTTTTTAATACTTGTTCAATCTTTATAAAACTTTTACAAAATTTAAAATGCATCATTGATACAATTAGAATATGTTTTATAGCGACTTTTTTGCTGACGTCAGCACGTCTTATGACCTCAGTTTTTGAGATTAGTCATTTTTACGACTTCTTATGACGTGGTTTTCTGATCCAACTTTTAAAGACCACTGTAGATTAAAAAAAACTCCTTTACCTTCTATTTAGTTAAAATATCATGTCAAATTCTTTATTCTATCAAAAGTAGAGACACATTTTGTAAGCCATATGAATATCAAAAATATCTATGGTTAGGTGACACACATTATGACGTTATCGAAAAAAAACTGACATTAGCAAGAATTTTTTTTTTTTATTAAAAGCAGTGCAAATTTCCATATTCCTACATTTTATAGTTTCTGAGATCTCAAGGAGGGCGGAATGGCCTGATGGAAATAAAGAATTATGAACTTATTTTTCAGAAACTATTCAGATATATTTCAATATATTTTATTGATTATAGGCTGGGGTAAGATAAATCACCCTGGTCAAATGCACTCAAAATTACAGCAAGCTAAACTACCTGTTGTTTCCAATAAAGTGTGCCACCGTAAAAATTATCCTAACACTGGAATAACAATAACTAATAGTATGATTTGTGGTGGTTATGATCATTATAACGCACAAAAATCAGGTTGTCATGGCGATTCCGGGGGTCCATATGTATGTAAGATTGGAGGATCATGGGAGATTCACGGGGCTGTAAGTCATGGGTCCGGCGATTGCGATGCTACGAAAACTTACACAGTATTTTCAAGAATTTACTATTATAAAAGCTGGATGGTAGCTAAAATGAAAACAAATTAATTGGCAAATATGACGATTTTTTTTGTTTTTAAATTTGTATTTTGTTGTTGCTAATATAAATATACGTTTTAAAATCATGCTATGTTTTTAATATGCAAGAAATAAGGTTGTGGATAACCAGTCTGCTGTATAATCTTCTTTTCATGGATTGGTAGCAAACGTTGTTATCATCTACTGAATAGGTATTCATAAGAGTAATCATAGAATGTTAGTTTTTCTCAATTACAAATATGGTATAATTGCTTCCGGCGAGAATTTCCTGGAAAAGCAGTATATAACTTTATTATTTTTATCAAAACATGGAGAAAAACATAGCGGAATTGTGGAAAAACTTTTTTTAAACGAGATAATTTTTCTTCTTTATACTGATATTTGAAAACAAAAGAGAAAATACTAAAATACTTAAAATTAGTAGCAATCACTAAAGTAACTAACAAAGTAACAAGGATTCACAAAGACACTTATATAAGTACAAAAATTATTCTTGAAAATTTAGAAATATTTACGGGTTTTTTACGCCCAGGCATTAATGATTGTTTTGAATCAGAAACTTTTCTAGATTTTCTAACAAATGCTAAGACACCAATTCAAGGCATGACTTTAAAAAAGTCGTTATCAAAAAGCACTCACCGGGAAGAATTTTCGCTGGTTCTTACGCACAAAAAAAATCAACAAATGTTTAAAAACGGCAAGCTGCATCCTTATTCCAAGACAACTAAAGGAACCAAGTGCTTCCCTTTACATATCCAAGACTAATTGGATGGTACAGCGAATTTACCCGGCCGAGTATCGAGTATTGAAACTCGAATAAGTTACCATTATGTCATACACCTTTCAGGAGTTACAAGGAACTTTACAAACCTAAAATCTCAATTTGAATGCTTTTTTTCTCTCAATTGAATTTCTACATATTGGTAGGAATAAAACAAGTCATTCCTTAAATAACATAAAAAATGAATGTAAGGGTGCTTATGTAATGTGTTGCAAAGTGTGCTTACGTAATACGAAAAAAATAAACACATCGAAGTTTGTGTGAAAAGAAAAGAAAAATAATTAATATTTAACACAATACACATCTTTAGCGTAAGAACTACCTTTTTTAATTTTTAATTTTACCCTTCGAGTTTGATACTCTAACTTCTAACTTTTTTAATTGCGGTTGTTTTGCTAATATACCCTTTGTTAATATATTACTATTAAAATTAAAATAATTTATTTATTGATAATAATTACTCCAGAGAATAAAGGATTTAATTTCAGCAGTAACTGTAGAGATTTAGACCCAGCTCTAGTGAGTAAAAGTTAAAAATTACAACAAAGATGGAGTGCAAAAACCTTACTCTGAACAAGAAAATTTTAAATAAGGAATCACATTGTCTATTGTAAACCTTAGTTACTCTATACTTTTATTTAATGACTACAAAACAGATCGTGTTGACAAAATATATACTTGTCGTAATTACGTGGATATTTTTAAGCAGTGGCGACAACTTCATATGGTTAAATCTTGCATCACTTGATTGTTTCTCATATTAATAAAAGCAACTTTTGTAACTTATTCAACTAAGAATATTCCAGATAAAAGTTTGGTCAGAAACATTTCTTAGATAACGAGCAAATCCACTAAAACCTTTAAATTTCAGAAGCGGTTTTTAACCACATCAATTAAAATTATTTACTTTTCAGTGGTCTTATTAACAAGTTTTGTCAATCCCAGGTGAAGCGACAAAGGATATTCTAAGCCACAGATTGTTAAAGAATCCACACTTATGTAGATCTTTGATACCATTTATAGTAATATTCGTAGAATTGCGTTGCAAAAATCAGATTCTTTACAAGTTCTAATGGCACCTAAAGTGCAATTATTCGTTAATTCTTTTATGAGTACTAACTACATAGGGGAATCAGAAGAGTGATTTCAACACGCTATGTACAAAAGAACTAACTAATAATAATTCCAATAATTCCTTATTATATAAAATTTTCTTCCTCTGAATAAGTTTATGTTCTATGCCTCTAAGTTCTAAAAAAAAGCTTAAACACTGAATGATTTGCAAATTCGAGAAAGAATGTATTTCTTACGACACTTTTATTAAAAAGTTGTGCAAGCGCAACCTCGTTTTGGAAACAATAGGAAAACGATTTCGAACTTCCAATGTTTTCGTTGGAAATGTAATTTGTTGAATGATCTATTGTTTGCCTTAGGCTGTTGCTATATAAGATAAGACTTTGTGCACACATGAGGCTGATGCTATAACGATAAGACTTTGTGCACACATAAACGATGGGATAATAAACACTTTTCTGAACTTTTTCTTTGCTGACATCAATAATTTTTATCTGACGTCATCAAAAATTTCACGTTTTCGATTTTTTTTATAAAAAAATATGCAACCAACAAAATCAAAAGTCTCAAGTTATATAAATGCTCTCTAAGTTTTGTTTGATGTTTCTGGGAGAAAAATAGTTTCAGAATAACATATTTGCCGGGTTTTGCATGAAAGCTTTCCTATCAAAACCTTGCCTTAAGATGGGTAAATTTTGAAAAAATGTGATGACGTCATTATAAAAATTTCGATGACAGTTATTACTGGTATCAACAACTGTGCAAAGTTTAAAATTATAATTAGAACTGGTTACAAAAGTTATGGACAATGATTTTATGGACAATTTGATAGGTGGTTTCAAATGATGGCTTGTAAATTAGGAAGACCAACCTGTATGTCCTAATTTTTTTTTAAAAATGTGTTTAATAGATAACTATGAAATGTAAAATAATTTTGTAATATTATCGTTTGCACAATCCCTCTCCCCACCCCCCCCCCCCCCTCCCTAGTCCTAACAGGGTTAAGTTGCGACATAATAGTGAGCTTTGACAAAAATCCTTTATAAAAGGAGTAGTTACTTATTTTATCATGGTATTTATCTTTGTAATATTTAATCATTTCTTTCATAAACATTTTTTTAGAAATTAAATTTTAATTTAACTAAACTTTGTTTTTTACAGTGTTCTAAAGGCCCAGAATTTTAAAAGGGCTGTAAATGAAGTATATGTTTGCAATTGAAAGTGAAGATAACTTTGGTTTTTAATCTTATTGTTCTTATCTTGATTGCTAGTAGCTCAATCAGTATTGTCTCAAGACATATAAAAAGATATATCAAAACAAGGAAATGAAGCAGCATTTGGATTAAAGGGCTAAACGTTATTAGTCCACTTTTATCCTTATATAGAAATTATCGCTTGTAATAATTGTTTTCTATTCATAATTTAATCACTTTCTGTTTAATTTCTTTTATGAAACTTAAGTATCTCCTCTAAGGGATTAATTATATGAGAGGATTTCTTCCTGGGATCTTTCTTTGGGTTTGGTAGAGCTTTAGTTTATTCAATAACATATGGAACTGAAAGTATTTCTTTCTTAGAATATAAAATATTTGGAGTTGGTTTCAAAAAAGTGGATTTCTTTAAACTAGCTATTAAAAATGGAAATCTGAAAACTGTCCGTGAAGTACCAGCACGAAGAATTAGAACTTATTTGCGAGCAGAATGGCAACTATACTTTATTTAGAATTGGTAAACAAGGAAATAGAGTTAGCGTTGGTGCTACAGTGCAAAATAAACATTTATAAACTTTTCTGAAAAAAGGTTCCGCATTCAGATTTTGACATCATCATCTTGAATTTTAGTTTCAAGTTATATATAAAATACTTGAAAACTAAAGATAACTTATGGTTAAACTATAAATTTACCTTTGTTCAGTCTATTTAATATTCCAATATCTCAAAAACTACAATTAAAAATTGGTTTAAACTTTCACAGGATATTAATGAAGTCGTAATCTTTCATTTGAAAAAGTTCTAGAAGATTAAGATGATTTATTTTACCACAACACTTGAGTAAGCCCTTTTAATACACTGCTTTGTTTGACATATTTCTCTTTTTTAATAAGTAGATATTTTCATCTTTAGTTTACATAACACAGTTTATCATAAAATCTATCCATGAAATGAAAGCCATTCTAAAATCTATCCATGTAATGGAAGTGATTCTAAACATTTCGCAATTTTTGTTAGCTAGTGTTGTTATTCCTTTGTTCGAATACTCAGCTGCCGTAAAGTTTACTTACCTTTAAAAGATTTTACAAGTATCTATCCATCTGCCTGAAGAACAAACTCGAATGCATGTTAAACAAAAGTTACATTATTATTATAGCTGTACAAACAGAAGCTACATTATTTTAGCTGCTTAAACATTTTAACAACAAAACTGCTTGTACTCCCTTGTCTTTTTATCAATTTGATACTCACTCAAACTTGGATTTTCGAATAAACAGATGAATTCAAAAATGTGTATTCGCTTTATATTTATATTTGTTACTATATATGCTTGGGTAGATGTAAACAACGCCGATGTGTTGGCTGGTATGTGCTTATTTATGTAACAAATGAACAAATAATAGTGTTTTTATGATAAAAACTTCTCTGTAAAACAAAGCCCTCGATTTGTTGTGGCCTCGCCATATAATGTCTTTCCCAATACAAAACATAAGTATCCCGGTTAATCTCGGTCAATCTAAGGTTAGCTCTCAACATTTATGTGTTTTCTCCATATAAATAATATTGTTTAAACACTGGGAGGTTCAACGGGATGTTTATTACAACTAAACTTATTAACAATTCAGTTTTATAGTTAATTGTAGATTCATGCAATTATTGTCTTGGCTAACCGGGAAAGTAATTGATCCTCTATAATGGTACCTATATAAGTAAAAGTACCTCTATAATGGATTAAGAATGGAAAGAATTCTTTTAGATTGGATAATATAATAAGTAATTAAAAATAATGCTAAAATAAATGATGCGATAACTTACATGGTTACAAAAGAATTCTTTTCATTCTTAATCCATTTAATGACAAATTCCTGCCTTTACATAACAAAAGTATCCTAGGTTTCCCGGGATGGTTTTCAGAGGTACTTTATATGATCAATTACTTTCCCATTTAGCTAAAACAATAGTTGCATGAATCTATAATTAACTAGAAAACTGAATTGTTAATAAAAATTTAGTTGTAATAAACATCCCGTTGAACCTCCCAGTGTTTTAAACAATATCGTAACAAACTCTTGGTAAAGGGAAGCTACTGACTTTATATGTTTTAAGTTTTAATTATAATCCATTCGCTAGTAACGGTAAGTATAGACTAGAATCTTTCTTTAAATTTAAAATAAGAAATCATAAAAAGCCGTATAATGCGTAAACGCATGAATTAAAAGAACAGACTCCAATCTAACGTAAGTATTATATTTAACATCATGCTAAGAATATCGTCAAAATTCTTTATTCATATGGTTGTTATGGGAGACGAAATATTAATCTATATTTGGTTAAAAAGAAGATATTGAGTATAGAATAGAGTTAAACAAAACAATTTTAATTCGCATGCATTAATACATCATACCAAGGATTTATCATAGTCTAGCTGGATTGAGTGCAAAAAAATTTTTGTTTAAAATCTTAAAACTAACTTCGATGATAATTAATTTTCGAGCAAAAATTAAAGTTGTTTTATCTCAAACTGCTCCTCCCCAATGGAATACCTTTTATGACCTACTAGACTGTACAATGATTAAAAAGCAAAACGAGTTATTAAGATTTGCATATAGCAATAAATTATCTTATAAACGTTGAGAAGGTTAGGAGAAACAAAAACATATCTACAGAAAAATATCAAAAACTGAACATATACAGTGCGTCCCAAAAAAAAGCGAACCCAAACTTTAAAAGTTTTATAAGTTTTAGTTGAAGCAACTTTTTCGAAAAAGAATTTCACCATTAGAAAGAAAATTTTATTGGCTTTGCGAAAATGTATAGGTTGTTGTTGTTTTGTGACTAGTTTTTGAATTATGAGGCATTTTGTCGCCTAATTGGGTCGTTAAAATTTTTAAAAGTCTATTAAAAGCGACTTAATTACTTTTAAAAGCTTTGTTTCAACGCATGCTTTCTTTGTTAT
>JAYJMI010083988.1:0-11304 GCA_036873855.1 Sarsia tubulosa
CCTATGAAATTTGAAATTTTGAGCTTCCTTTGAAAAAGAACACCTATTTCTTAGAACAGCTCCGTTGGCTGCTTCTTCATATCGAGGAGGGTTTCAGGAGCAAACTAAAACTCATAGCTTCTCGTTGCAGTTAAATTAGTTAAAACAACTTTTTCTTAGAACACCTTTGTTACTGCTTCCGAATATGACTGCAAAATTCTTGTTGAAGTGAAATCATTTTCGAATTTAACATTCGAATTGACATTCGAGTAATTATTTATTATATTTTTACCTTTTACAAAATGTACTCATTCAGCAGGATATATTTTTGAAGAAAAAAAAGACAAAGTTTTTTACAAAAAAAATTAGAAAAAAATTTAAAAAAAAATTTGGAAAAAAAAATATTTTTTTCAATCTGGTCTTTAAAATAGTAGGGTACGGTTTTGCTCAGGGTCCGAAAACTAGGGTCCGGGTCTAAGGTCCGGGTCCGGTTAGTAGAGGATGCCTCTTTCCACGTCAGTCAGAACTGCAGCCATCAGTCGCCCGACTTATTCTTTTGGTAAGGATAAAGAGAAAAATTACCAAGACGTAGTGTGATGGATTCGTCCGCTGAAGTACACCGCAATGCATCGTGTTTAAGCCCGGACGACTGCTAGGTAGTATGTAAGGTGCTGGTACTTCAATCCAGTAGGACAGGTTGATGGCAATATCCTATCAAAAAGTCTACGTTCAAACCTTGTTCAAACTGATCAAAAGTTAATAATAACGAGGTGAGCGTTATATTTGCATCGTTAATTTTTCTAAAGAGTCATTAACTCTATAATATGATCATTTAACTCTATAGAGTTTAAATATGCTTACTTGACTTAAAAGATTGATTTTTTGTTTTATTTAAAACAAACTACTAAATAGATGATGGTTTTATAAGAATATTCTAGACGGATTACAGTAACTGACGATTTCCTAATCAGTTAGATATTTTCCATACTAGAGTCTTTTGATATACTTACATCCGGTCATTTGAATTGTCTATAATTCTAGTAAAAAATCCATATATTATTGTAATTCTTAGTCTTTTATTAAGGAAATGAAATAAATTTCCATAAATAAATAAAAACAATATTGAAAAAGCTAAAATGAGGTTTTAACCAAAAATTCATATAACTTGAGAGCCAACAAAAAAATGATTTAATATGCATGTATAAGAAATCATAGATGAAGATAAGATTAACGATACTGCTCCCCATCTCTCTTTTAAACTTTCTACATGTTCTTATAATATTTTTTATGTCACAAGCAGATGTCACATTTTTGATACATTTCATGGAACTAGTTAGCATATTCATATACGTTGCTAGTTCAATGGCTACCTAATATGCTTCTGCAAGCTATATAATTAAATGCTATATAAATTTACTGCTCTATGAGGAGATAAACCAATTAAAATAATACTTTAAATTCGTGTGGATAAATAATATTATTGAGTTGCTTTATTTACGATACAATATGTTTTAAATTTAAATAAAGATTACTACAAAGTGAAACCTTTCTGTTGTTATTCACTTCACGTGCTTATTAGATATGTGCTTATTGCATAATAAATGTCATTCTAACTTTTGTATTATTATTCTTATGGTCGTTTGACTAGCCTACGAATATAGACCACGCTGAAGCTTGGTCTATGCACATTTGCAGAAAAAGTTATCTGAGAAAAATACTGGGAACCAGTATCGTTCATCGAGAATTTTTGTATTGATAATAAGAAAGGCTGTAGGTTCTAGTGCTAATGCGCATGCGTTTCCAAAATTTAGAAATGGCTTAAAAACGATTATTCGAAAAGGGTCTATATCGTAGGTTACGTTTTATAAATATAACGTATTGAGTTCATATTTTATTGTTTTAAGCCTAAACTCAGTGAATGATGATCGAAGCAAACTTGATTATCCTCGTTTGGGCCTTCAAATTCATCTGAATCTGACTGACATTCTATAATTTCAATAATAAAATTTCCATTGACGTTTCTTCTATTTAATTTTATAATATGAAAGTGTCCATTCGCTTCTTCTGTTGTAACCATCATTTCAGCTCCATTGAGAATTCTTTCGTGTTCATCGTTCGTCAAATCAACCAAATGACTGTGCTCTGTTGTATCAGCTGAATGGGATGGGCCTGTAACCAATACTTTTTGTTGTGATGAAGGGCTTTGCAAATTCAAAATCTCTTCAAATGCATTCAATCGCTTCCATGCAGCACTCCCTTCTCCAAATATTGGCATAATTGGATACCTTTGTCTTATCGTACCAATTCCATCAATCTCTGGTAAAAACACATGCACACCAGAAGCACTAACGTTGTATTTATCCTCACCAACCTGCGCATAAAGTCCCGTTTTAGCAGTGTCTGCAGCATCTTCATCATTGGCATCAGTGGGTTTATAGAATTCTGTTGGCGTAATATAATGTTTCTTCTCTGTTCTAGTTAAAAACGGATTATCGATACTTCCCGTTTGTGTGTTATCATCCTCTGCACCAAATGGGATGTTATATGGGTTCCAGGTGTTTAATGGTGTTAGATAAATAATTTCAACCGCTATTGCATATGAAAGCTTACTTTCAACTTCGTGAATTTCCCCATTAGCATCAGTGAAACTATGAGCAAATCCCGCAATGCTTTGTTGTGTATTATGAGCAAAGTAGAGGCGAGAATCGGAATACGAACGTAGGTGTTCTTCAACAGTACCATCGTCTTTCTCGGTGTAGTATTTACGATGGTAGTATGCTGCATTTAATTCTGATCCATCCTCTTCGTAAAGTGGTTTAGATGTGTCACTAAATTCGGTTAGTCTAATATTCGACCCATAATTATCCTTACCAGGAATTTGTCGCATGAACTTATCTAACAAAGCATTGTTTTCAATATTATCATCAAGAACAAACTTTCCAGCGCGTGAATTAGCATACTCTTCATTACTGTAACCTCTCTTCTTTTGAGTGGCAGGATCTAATTGTAGTTTCAAGTGTTCTAAAGGTAGAGTTTCGTCAGCTTCAAATTCTATTTCATGGCATGATAACCTATAATTCCATTGGGCTAAAATGGGTCGTTGGTCAGCGTCATGACCGACTATTTTTGTTGGCAAATGTGCGAGATTTTCAAATAAACTCTTTGTCCCTGTGTAAGATGTATAGCGAATCTAAATTTAAAAATAATATTTTTACTAATATTTTTACTGACATTTTTACTGCTGAACTTTGGTTAATTAGAATATATAGTAATAATGTCGTTTAAAGGAAATATTTAACAAGTAGTCTTACATTTTACGAAAAAGTCACGGATCAGCTCTTAGAAAAACAAAATTTAAAAATAATTGTTTATTCTCGTCACATTGGATCGTTTAAAAGTCGATTAAAAGAATTACCAAAGGAACTCATGCTTAAAAATGTTAAACGATAAAGATCATTAAAAAAGCAACAAACTTAACTTATAACTTAAAAACTAATTATCCAAAAGAATTTAACTATGCATTTTCCGAAAGTTGATAAATTTGGGATGGGACAATTTTTTATACAAACTGCAAACTAACATCCATTTTTATATATTCCTATGTTTTTGTTTTTTTTTAGTTTTTTTTGTTTGAAATTCAGGCTTCAATAGGTCCTCTGTAATCTGCATTAACTTTTAATTTTTTATAATATATATTACACATTGTAATTATGATCTTTTATTTGGCGAAGAAAGTATTAATGATAATTTGGACACACTGTATAAAAGAATAAATTTATAGGTTAAAATAAATTTCATTTTACTCGCTAAAATTAAAATAAATCTTATTTTAACTTCTAAATATTGTGTTTTATATCTACTTAGTATGAGCATACCTTTTCTTGTAAATCCAACCAACTAGTAGCGTCGATATGATGTCTATCACTATCAAATGGCTCATCAATTTCACCGTCTTGGTTACCTAGAGTCCATTCTCCCTCTAAGTAAACTAAGATTGGTTTGAAATACTGACGATAATTTCTTTGTGAAACATCTTGGTTTTTAAAAGCTCTAAACCATTCTTTCATTTCAATTATTTCCTCTTCAATTGTTGTTTTACCTGAAACTGCAAGTGGAATACCCGGGAAAGTAACGTCTTCCGTTTTCCCATTTTGCGTATCGTCTGTCACTGGCTTTTGTAGCCGATAATCATTATGTCTCGTTCTGAACTCGACCCCATTTAACACCCCGATAAACTCTCCCATACCACAAGTTCGAATATTGTTAGCGTGATTGTGAATAGCACAGAATGAACTACCAGAGTGTGTGTTTGAGTGATAGTTTTCTGCACCAACTAAAACATAAGAAAGTTATTTATTGCTGGATGAGCAACTGTTGGTCGAAACAAAAATCATTTTGCTTGATACTTGTTATGTGAAAGAATAGATATGCAAAAACAACCCTAAACCTTTGCTGCAAAAATATTTAACCTTAATAACTGTGTTTAAACATAACTTTGTTTATCATACGGTTAAATACACAATTCCTCCACATCTAAATTTCGCATCTTGTTCCCCCAAAGTTTAAAAAGGGAAGTTCAACCATGACACAAAATGGCGAAATTCTATTTTAACAGCCCAAGGTTATCATAAAACAGGTGGAAACGAGATTCTGTGATGGTTAGGTGGCAGGACCTTTTTTTCATAAAACAAACTAATTTTATCCTTCGTTCTTTGAAAAACAAAAAAAGTTTAGATGTGGAGGGTTTGTGTGTTTAATAACCTCTTATGGACAGATATGGTTTAGGAACTATAAAATATGTTATTATAAAGATTTATGCAGGGTTAAGTTATTATCCCTATTGAATATAGGTGTTACTAAGTACCCTAATAAACTATTTGCTCTGCGGAGTTATAAAAAATACAAAAGAACGAATTATTTGCACAAACGAAAAATTACCCTAGAGAAATTGATCTTGCACAAATTATTTATTTCAGCATAGTTTTAAAATATAGAGTAAATGTATGGGAGTTTCCAAAACATGTATTGTCGGTTAACTATGGTTTATACTATTTGATACTATTTATACTATACTATATTGTTTATGTTACTTATAATCTAGAACTTAGTTTCTTCGTGTTATAATAAAAATTAAGAAAAATGTAATTCTCTAGTATGTAAATGGGAAGCATAGTTTCTTGAAAAATCAAATAACATTACGTACAGCCTTTCAATAAATTTACCTTGTCTGGTTCGTATTTGTTTGATCCCTGATTCGCCATCTGACCTCTGTTTTTCCTCCTGGTGGAATTGATTTTTTTGTATTTGTTTATTCAAGCAATGAAAATTTCTGGATGCTGCTGCTGTTCTTTCTTTTTTAACTTCATTTGTGAAACCCATGTCAAATTCTAATATGCTGCTGACACCAGCCTCTATCATACTTCTCTCGCTTACTGCTGAAGGTAAATAGTTATCTTGTAGAGATACAGTTTTGTTCTCGATACTTTCACAAAGAGTTTCTTCAAATTGACTACTAGTCATGAAGTTGTTGTAGGTTTTAAGGAATCCACCATCAGGATTGTCAAATCTTTCGGCATACTTTTCCTGTGCATAATGGTTAGCTTGATCTTGTAAATTTTCATCTTGAATAGCTACAAGCCTATAGTATTCATCTTCAAGTAGATTAACCTTGGTTTCGCCTAGCTGTGTCAGCGCTTCTTTATCACTAATACCTTTAACCCTTACATCTTCCAACTCAATCTCCAGTAGTTCTACAGTTTTTTCATCAGCCCTAATAGTTGCCATGTTTGCTATTAATCCCTCTAACGTTACTCTAAGCTGTGGAATTTGACTTTCAAAAAAAGCCAGTTGTTCTGCTAAGGTTTCTTCGCTCTTAACTCCATATGCAAGAAAGAACATCAGGTATAACGCACGACCAATCTGAATTATGTTAAACAGTTAAATTATCTGCTTTAATTGAGACAAAACAGTACGAACAATTATATTATCTGCTATGACTGAGATAAAAAAAACACGAAAACATCATTAGAGCGTTAAAATTTACTTTCTTGAAAGACCTTTTTTCTTATCGTTAAAATGTCTTTGCTTTTTGTGAATCGCTCTTTGTCTTCGCACACTTTCAGGTAGTGACTATAGAATCTCAAATTTCTATAAAACTGTTACTAAGAATAGTTGAGTATAACGTCGAGTATAAATTCGAGTATAAAGCCGAGTATAAAGTAAATCGAGATTGTTTGTGAGTTCATCAATAAGCAAAACTTCCTTACTGGTCTGGTATGCGTTTAATTAGTATTGATAAAACTATTGGACTATTCACTTTAATATGGTTTCATTGAGCACTATCTTTAGTAGCCTACGATATAGACCCTTTTTCGCACAATAATCATTTCTAAGCCATTTCAGAGTTTTCAAAACGCATGCGCATTAGCACTAGAATTTACGGCCTTTCTTCTTATCAAAATTAAAATTCTCCGTAAAAGATACTAGTTCCCAGCTTTTTTCTCGGGTAGCTTTTCCTGCGAAAGCATTATCTGACCAACTTTTCTCACTTGTGTTTTCGTTATTTACCTTAGATCTGATATGGCATGATTAAGTTGCGTACAGGAGTTTCAAACTCCTTTCATATCAAACAATATGAAATCAATATCAACTTACCATAGTATGCATGTTTACTCATTAATCCCAACGTTCAATAAATCCAGTGATTTCAAAATGTTTTTTATAAGAGTTTGTTAAAAAACACGAAGGGGATATCACCTCATATAAAACAACCTACGTTATCGCATTGCAATGCAGCTATAATGAGCTTAGAAAATCGTTTTAAACCTTTCTAATTACGTATTCTGCAATGTTAAATATTATCTTTAGAACAGAAGCTAACATTATAATTGTTCCTGTTTGTTATGTCTGTGAAGATAAAAAAAATTCCCATCCTGGTTTAATCAACTGCAAGCACTTAAAAAACTGCAAGCACTTCACTATAAAAACTGAAGCATTAAGAAACTGTTAAGCCGATTTTTAAGTCAGTACATCTATTGTTTTGTTTCCGGCTTAGAACAACATGATGAACATATACAAGCAAAACAGGGTTGGACTTATTGTTATTGCCATGATTATGGTTTTAATAACTTTTCCTGCGAAAACTGTTTTTTATAAACTTTTAATGAGCCTATGGATAATATAAATCAACAATTCTTGTAAGATCGATCTCAGATAGTCAATCCATAATGATCATTCATTTCTTTTTGTTGATTACAAAATAAGAAATATCAATAATAACTTTTTTTTTTTGTATTATGTGTGAACCAGGCTTTAAAGGCAACGGAATAAAGCACTTGTGCTTCTTTACATTGTAGTATTTAAATAAAAATATAGAGTTATTTCTTAGAAAAATTAATTTGTTATACTGTCAGTTATGAACAGAAGGCGCTGAAAATATTAATAAATCGCAAAAATAAGTTTTCAGTTACCATGATACCAATTAAGGTTTGAGTTTTAGGGGGTATTGAGAATTGGATATATTTGGAAAATGAAGTTACATAAATCATAGTAAAAAGTTACTATCTGATGAATCGCCGGCAATGGTAGAAGAAAAATCGCTTTCCCATAAAGACCCATAGCTACTAGACGAATTATCATTAATCTTCATTTCCACAATTGAATCAGTTCTCCTTTTCTTCTGTGTATGTTGTGGTACTTTTGCTTCCCTTTCTACGTAATAATACGTAATAATGATTTTATTGCACTAAAACAGTTCACTCAAACATAGATTGTAAATTAACTCTCTTGAGTTCTTAACGTAGTGAATCTAGGTTTTTTCGTTAAATTTTTGTACAAACGTGTTCTTGCAACAACATAGCTTTCACCAGATTTGCCATCGTCAAGCTTAGTTTGGACGAGCTTAATTGCTTTTATTTGGTATCATCTGTAAGCTTTTTCTTTCGTTTTTTGTATTTGTCTTATAAAAAGATGATAGATGAATCTTTCACAATATTATTTAAACATCTTACTTTTCTTTATTAAACTTGTATCCAGATAATGCGTATAACTATGCAAATACATTGCACGTTTCCCTCTCAAGACCATCAAAAATCATTTTCATGCCAACAAACTGATTTGCATTATGTGTCATGTACCGCGAAGAAAATCTATTCACTTCTTTTATTCCAAATGCAAAATGAATACATCAGTACCTTTTCCAACAAGATCAGCAGGTGTATTAATCATTGCAGCATGTGATATCAGTCGTGTATCTGATTTTTCGTGATTGCAACTTGGTAGAGTTTCGACATAGAGTTTTCAATATCTTCCAGCACTCCTTACCAGGTCTTGTTACTAATGTCACTTTAATCAATTGCTTGCCATCAGGACTTCTGTTAAAAGAAGATGTAAATTTCGAGGAGAAGAATTTTCATCCCTGTGCCAGCATTCTGTCTTGTTAAAATGCATTTTTAATAATGAAAGCTCGATATAAATCATTGCAAAAGAAAGCTTTAGAAGAACCATAGAATAAAATAGAGATGAAGAAGAAGGTTGTGCACGAAGTAGTTATGTTTCGATTTAGATGAAACTTTACGTCTATGAAAGAAATGAGGGAAAAACAATTTCTTTCATTTTAATTCTTTAATTTTTTACTTATAAGAAATCTGTTTTACCTTTTCGTTTTACCTAAAATAGCATAGTAACACTTTTGTTTGTTTTGTTTTTGTTTTGTAATAATATTTGCATTAGTATTTTTCATACTACTATATTTCATACTTTGTTTTAACATCTTAATTGCTTGTAGTTGCTATGTTTCAAAACATCAGTCCTAATCTAAAGGTACTAAACAATACCTATAATAAGTATAAAGTGCCCACTAATTCTTTCCTAGTTGCTTGTAGTTGCTATGTTTCAAAACATCAGTACTAGTTTAAAAGGTATTAAACAATACCTAAAATAAGTATAAAGTGCCCACTAATCCTATCCTAGTTGCTTGTAGTTGCTATATTTCAAAACATCAGTACTGGTTTAAAAGGTATTAAACAATACCTATAATTAGTATAAAGAGCTAATCCTTTTTGACATAATTTCGTAAAATGCGAAACAGATTCAATAGGTTCAATAGCAAGTCAAACTTAATCAGATATTTATATTGAAAAGGGGGAATCACTCTAAAGGATATCACCATGTTATTTCACTCTGTTATGTTTTTTGTATTGATTTTTTAGTTTATAGCTATAGAAAAGATCTATAAGCAGTATAGTTGTAGAAAGGACTTTACAGATCTCAACGGCTGATGTAAGTTATGATTATTCTTTCGTATATAAAGACAAAAGTATGATGTTAAGTTAAGTAAAAAGTAGGTATCTTGCAGAATTCATGACAAAATTAGTTAGAAACAGGTATAATTATGCTTGCACTAGGGCAGTGAGGACCAGTTGACTGAATAATATATTCAGTACCAGATAACTGAGTTTTATATATTGTTCTAAACATTATGCTGAAAACTTAAAATAGATGAAAAACAAATTTCTTGTTCCTTTTAAAAACAGCTATAATCCTTTAGCAATTACAACTCTTTGCTTCTTGTTATTTCATATGCAAGATGAAGGCTGAAGATTCCTGCTCGTATTACTACTATCATTTATGGTGCATTTCAAATGTACGGAATAACCGATAAAAAATTGAGAATTTGATATGAATTAAAGGTACAGTATACAGTAAAACCGTGATGCTTTAATTTAGAGGTTTTGAGTAAGGTGTGCTATAATATACGTATGTTACATCATAACGACTTTTTACGTTGTAAAAGTTGGCTGAAGATTTCTTACGCATGAAACTAATAGTTCCAACAACAAAACTGAATTTTTATTTCTGATTACCCACTCGGTATGTTACATCATAATATATATTAGAACCGTTCCAGCTACCGTTCCAGCTACCGCTGTAAAGTAAGAAGTGGTTAAAGAGTTCTATCTAATCAAATTTTGTGATTTTTAACACCTTTACAGCAATATTACTCTAAAACCTTAGCTATTGACATTTTTTATGCATTACCTTCTTTTCCAGGGCCTTTTGCTTCTCTTACTTTTGGATATCGGTGAATGTCCGTTTGTGAAAGAATACGCCTGGGGACGAGAATGCTTCTTTTCTACATTTATTAGTCCTTGCATAAAATTTTAGGTGTTATCCTATGGTAAATAAAGCGAAAATAAATAAATTTATGAGAAAAAACTTTTATCGAAAATGAAGAAGGGCTGATTATATGAGAAATATCGGTTAATTTCAGACCGGTACTCAAAAATAATCATTTTAATTTGGTTCACCATAGTAGAAACATTGGTGCGGTGATAGAACGGTTCAAATTTTACTATATAATAGCTTAATTACTATAACACCTTACTATGTTAGATAATTAGTATTAGGATAAAAGTAATTGATTTGATTCACGTTCACTTCACCTGCAGACCGGGCTGTTTCATATAATACAACATTTTTTCTAAACCTTGATGCACAAAAGTGAGCTAATAGTGAACCGATATTTCTCATATAATCAGCCCCTAAGGTAACTTTTACCAAATTTTTATATTGTTTTAATGAGGTATTAAGTGTAACTTTATGGCAATTAGCATCACGCTTAGTATAAAATAATTTATTTACTCCTTAGGAACTCCATCTTATTTTACAGTTCTCTGTATAGGTCAGCAAAAAGTGATCCAAAACCAAAAAGATAGACTATATATAGCCGTTCTTTTATATTCCCGTACGTCAATTATTTCAATTTTCGTACCCGGTAGTTCCGTTTAAAAGAACGACGATCTAGTCTACCAAATATAATGAACTAAATTTACTATCGTTTCATTTGATAATATTATTTGATTGCAAAACATTTTCACAGATGTTTCAAGACTATTTATGCTTATCTATTGATAAAGTTGATCTCTTTCTTTGTAGCTTTTAATGACTCCTTTTGATTTAAAGTATGAATAGCAAAACTAAGTTTTTATCAAACTAAGGTGATTTATACAACGATTAATGACAAACGACTTTCCCAGTGGGCAAGGAAACGTCCGGAGAACGTCCGGAGAGCGTCCCCATCCGACGTCCGGGGAACGTTGCATGAAGGTCCTAGATGAACATCCGGAGGACGTCCGGAAAAGACGTCCAGAGGACGTCGTGTGGGGATCTTTAAAGGACGTCCTAAGAAGGTCCTAAGAAAAAAATTTTTAAAAATAATTGTCTATCATAGCTTCAATAATATAGCTTCAATAATATAATCGATCTTCAATTAATCTTCCGTGTACGCTAATCAATTACTGTAATGGCAAATAACATTTTCACAAA
>JAYJMI010084099.1:0-11302 GCA_036873855.1 Sarsia tubulosa
CGTTCTATTAAATAAACAACTACTGGAAGACCATAATACTATTAAATCAATTAAGTCAATTAATCAATATCGATTTGTTTTATTTAATTAATTAAAGGTACTTATGTACGTAGTTATAAGAAAAAATATATTCTAACAGCAGTTTTCCCAAGTGGAAGTAAAAGCAACAAGGAAACAATGTGCTAAATATCCCATTCAGAAGCTTAAAAATAAGCCCAAAACAGCACTTTGAAAATCAGGTTTCATATCCAATATATGTAGGCAACACAACGTACATGAATCTTTTTGCCAGAAAAAGCCATTTTCTTTGGAACTACATATAGAAAATGGCTGAATTTTTTTCCAGATGCTTAAGTTTGATAGATCTTTTAGTTTATCCAAGAAAAATAGGGGGTCTAAAAAAACCCTCGGTGTTTTGAGAGTACGTGCATAAGTACCTTTAACTTAATTAAGAAGTATTTACCCTTTTTTTTGCCGTTAAATGTTAAATGAACTTTTTTTTTGGTTAGTAAATTTTAAATAAAGCTTAATACATGCATCTGTCTGGTTCTTCGTTTCCTTAAATAATTTAAAAGAGTTGTTTTTAAATTACCTTGCTTTACTGAAGATATTTGAATGCATTGCGCGAAAACTTTCGATAAGCAGTTTAGTTGAGAATATCAAAACAACTGATATGACAACAAATCAAATGGATAAAAAGGCAGATAAAACATCCTATTTATATCACAACGATTAATTTACCGTGTATATCATATCTTATAAGGTTTTTTTTAAATAAATAATTCCATATTGTGATACGTTAATTGCTCTTTAAACAGATTGATTGATTTATGTTATATTGCTATTACGTAGACTTTTTTAACAATGAGTAATATCGTCAGACGAAAATTTAAATATTCTTTTCAAGTTAACCAAGGAGTTTATAATAAGAAGGAGAAACATCGAATGAAATCTCTATTATAACTTCTTTACAAAGCGGTATTTCTTTGAAATATATGCGTGATTGTCTAGTGACATTTTAATTGGTATATATTGGCCTTAAATCTCCTTCTTATTTTTAAGCTCCTTGAGTTAATGCTATTCATACCGTGGTTTATAGCATTAATTTCATCGTGTGGGGGTGAGGGGGGTCTTAAAGATTGGTTGGATTCCACCCCTTTTCTTTTGAATATCAGAAAATATAAACGCTACGGCATGACTTTTCTACACTTTTAGTACTAGTGGTAATAAACGAAAATGGATATTTTTTGATGTCAGCATTTCTTCGATGATGTCAAAATATATATTTTGTTGGTAATGAAATATTTTTCAAAAGTGATATTTTTTTTATCGCTACACCAATTGTAATGAGATAAAAATCTTTACTTACTAAGAAAAAAAGATTTGAAGATATAAATTATAAAAATATTTTAATATAGTAGCTCTCAACAGTACTTTAAAATCAATTTTCCTCAACTTTTTTATTACTTTAGATTAAAAGTACTGGTTAAAATAAGCTAAATTTTTGGTTCCAGTGGATGAAAATGTGCAAAACCAACAGACTCTTATTATACCTCATAAACCTGAGATCTGAAACACTGCCAAAGTGATTATTTGCGTATTTCATACTTTAGCTATCTTAGCTTATTCACATAGTAAAATGCAATTTGTAAAATTTGGTTGGAATCTGTCATGTGGTCGTTTTTTTCATAGTAAATTCGTAATGTTATAAAGAAACTGCTTAATAATTTATGAGTTTTAATATTTATCTATTAGACATATTTTATCAAAATTTTAGCCCTTTGAACTACCAGAGCAGAATTTATGAATGTTGTGTTCAAGCAATGTCATCAGCTTTCCCATATTTTACATTGAAAATTTAAAACATTCAAATAGTCATAACTTTTTGTTGTGGCTATAACAAAACATAAATTTTTGTTCTCTAATTATAACTGAATAAAATCTTTTTTTATAGCTGTGATTTTGGGCGGAACTAGGCTTTTTTTATGGGTAGTCAAATTTTACACTTTCTTTATACTACAACTAATGCTTCTTTCTGTTATCATGCCTTGACTAGCGTTGACTACCTACCAATTTTCCCCTGGTTATTCGAAATTTCATTTTCCTATATAGCTACAGCATAAATTGGAGTGCTACTCAATTATAAAAATCTAGTAACAATAAAAACAATGTTATAATGTTAATAATGTTAAAATATTTAGGACCAAAGAAAGCGAGTATTATCTCTATAACTAAATACTTCAAAAAACAAAGTAGACACTATTCCTAATAGCGACTTTAAACATCTTTATTGCCAGAGTACGTTACATTTTGTTCATGAATACTAATATAATTGTATACTAATATAATTGTATAATCTTTCTAATATTTTGTTGAACGAAGAGCCATTATTATTTTAGATTACGCCTAGACATCTTCATCTGCATCTTCAATCCACAAATCTTCTTACATCATATTATAACATAATTTCGAAATAATTATTCCTGGACTACTCCTATTCCTATTCTAAAATCGTACTAGCATTAACTATTTCAAATATTTGTGTGGATGTTTTCTTACATTTTTTCAATTTTTATTATGTTGTCACCACTAAAGATTAACGTTCCGTCGTCAACAAACGCTATGGTGTTATTTTCACTGTTTACATCAATAATATCATTGAAGTCAATATTCCACAGAAAGGAAGAGTGTATTTGTCAGTGTTTTTTTTAAACTTTGCCAAAATGTAAATTCGAATCTTTGAAAAATCACTGTTTTCGGTCTAAAATGGTTAATTTTTGTAATTTTGTAACAAAATTGCTTACAGAGATGTATTTAT
The DNA here is from genome assembly GCA_036873855.1 of Sarsia tubulosa. NCBI lineage: Eukaryota > Metazoa > Cnidaria > Hydrozoa > Anthoathecata > Corynidae > Sarsia > Sarsia tubulosa. The sequence goes on from JAYJMI010084099.1 coordinate 2,819, forward strand.
TGGTCCTTTAAAGAACCCTTGATTTCCAGGGGCCTAGGATGATGTGAAATTTCTGAATTCTAGATTTTCTAATTCTTTGAATTGTGAATCGACCTCAACATTTTTCTCGTTTATAATCGACTTAACTCATTACTTGATAGTTGAATTTTCAAAAATGCATCGCAGGAGCACTTTTGGATGAACCATTCTATCAAAAAAGACTTACCCCAGCTAAAACGGAATTTTAGGATCCTGGAAGACTCTTTATGGAATGAAACTTCTTTCTATGGAGTAATAAGATATCTCGAAAAATTTCTTAAGGATTCAACCATCTATAATCCATAAGTTTAGAACCTTTATTTGGAATAACCCTTCCAAAAGAGCTCTGAGCTCAATCAATTTTGTTACTTAAGATCAATTACATAGTTAAATAACTGCTTGACAAAATTCCCGTGGAGAGCGTTTCAGGATAAAAAGTTATGGTTGCTGGAATTTCTCTTCCATTTTACAAGTGATTTTTTTCCATGTTTAAACGCTCATGACTTTGAAGGCTTATAGTTTACTAAAAGGAAAAGCTTGTGGATTTGGAAAAACAGCATTGGAATATTTAACGTTTTGCCTACCTAAAATAGTATCAGTCAGAAAATGTTGACCAATATCAATGAAAAATGAAATTGAAAAAAAAATTCCAAAAATTCCATTTTGGCAAAGCTTAAAAAAAACACTGACATTTCCACAGAGAGTGTGGGCATGATTTTATAAAACCTTTTTATTGTGGATGAGAGGTTTTATATATAAATTGTTAAAGAATACTTAGATACCTTTGATATTATGTAGTATTGACGTCAGAATTATGTGCGCTTTTTCCCATGTATTTCCGTTCGTTTATAATTTTGCTGAACCAATGTCTATAACAAGCAATAAAGTGATAACAGTTTGTCACTCGCGAAAAATCGAACTCGCCGTTTTTCTCGTAACTTTGATTCCGTGATCATTACGTAACATAAACAACAAGAATGTTAGGATTAGAAATCGAAACCGAAAGGGCAATATTTGTTTTTGGCAGCTATAAGAGCTATGTGAACTAACTACTTTTCTGTTAATCTTCATTATATTCTCTAATGTTCATACTGTTTTTATCAGATTTGTTACATATTTTATGTCCTGTGATAATTTTGTGATAACAAAATGGATAATTAATGTTTTTATTCCTGAAATCCCTTACAAAAAGGATTTGAGTCTTTTTCCTGCTTGTGTTTTATAAGAAATCAAGTTAACATAACATGAGATAATATAAAATTTTCGTGCAAGCAGTTTAAAAGGTCGATATACACATAAAAATTATCTTAAAATTTTGACTTTAAGCAGGTGGGATGAAAAACGTTTTAACTAAGATTTTTAATGAATATTTTAATGGAATATTTAATGAGAAAAAGATTTTTTTCAAATCAAACTGGTTTGATATTAATAAAATCTTTTATGTCTTTTATAGATCAAAATTTATCGTTCCACCTGCTTAAAGTGAATTTTTGAAGAAAATTTTTATGTGTATACCGACCTTTAGCATTTCTTTTATTTATTGAAAATTTCATGTAAAAATCTTTATTCTAATAGAAGAAACAATAAATTTTATGGAACACATGATTTTCAAAACTTTCAGGAATTATCCTTTGTTTAACGTCACATATTATGACGTCATCAATAAAATGCTGACGTCAGCAAGTATTATTTACGCTTCCTTGTTTATTAGGAGTAGTACTACTATTGTGTTAAGTTTAATAGCTCTACCAGTTCTGGCAACTAAAACTTTCTATAAAAATGGTGCTTCGAAAAAAACAAAAAAAACATCTAATAAATCCTACTACACGCTTTAACAGTCTCGGCTTTTACCAAACATCAAAAGAGTTTCACCGTAGAACTTAAATTTTCACGAATTTTCTTGATACGTTAAAAAAATGACTTTTAGTAGGGAAAATGTCAAGAAAATGCCGGGAAAATGATTGTAAATATTGAACAAAATGTATTTCAATAAAAATTTATTTTTACAGTTGTGAGTTACTGAAGAAATGTAACATAGATTTTATCATTTCACCGCAAAGTCGTTTTAACCTACTCTTTTCTGCAAAGGTGGGTGTTTTTCCATGTTACATTTGCGAAACTGCTAAAGTGTGTATTCTATAAAGTATATTATTACTAAAAACTTAATAAAATTATAAATAAATTATTTTAAAATGTTAGGTTCACAATAATATATGATCGACAACCAATCTTAAAAACAAAACAAAAACCAATGCATACGTTATTTAATATTAATATTATACTTCTGTTGATTATTCAGCTTTTATATAGCTCAGTAAACGAACTTTTGTTTCGAAGAAAGTCATGTAACACCGCGACAAATCTTTGGCTGTTTTTAAGTACTGGTACATTGTATAATTGATATATTATAAATCCCAAAAAAATAAAAATGATCAAAAACAGTTATCTAGTTATTTACTATGGTTATTTCGTGTTGTATATGAGAAAAATCAATATAATCAATATTGCTTTTTTCACATACAACATTAAAAGTCAACTTTATATTCCATAATAAATCAATTGTTAAGGAAACAGGTTTTACTGCTTACCTTCTGACAGTAGCAACATACAGGGTATGTTGACCTGAAATAAACTGGAGTTATAAGTAGGGTCGTCAATCCCTTAAGACCGAAGTCCCTCTACTGAAATTATAGATTACAATAAATGTGAAACAAGAATGTAAAAAATGTTCACAACCTTGTAGTAAGCTGGTAACTGGAGTAGTAATATTATATATCCATATATAATACTATATATTCATAATATAGTGTAAAATAAATAAAGTAAAATAAAGATATATAGCATATTTGCCATTGTTTGGATGAGTCGTTCTTTTTTCTTTTTCTTTTTTTCCCTTTTTTTAACTGTTGCCTACTCATTATCAATTTATGATGCGTTCATATCAATTTCACTGCAATTGAGTTTCTACTGAAGACTGTTCAGCAGACTTAAAATATGATGAACTTTATTTATAAAGAAGTTTATAAATAGGTTTTTAATATTTTAGGTGACCCTGCTCAATTGTATTACTGTAGCTAGTCTAGAAAGAATGGTCGAAACTACGCTATAGTATTTTGTGAAATAATTATAATTCAAAGCAAACAAATTTTAATTATTACTATCTATTTCGGTATTTAGTGATAATTCTAATTAGTATGTTTTATGTGTATCATTTTTGATTATTTTAGGCAATAGGCTGATGTGTATATCTGGTTAAGTAATTTTCTATTTTAATTTTTCTCTTCTCTATCCTAAGTTAACATTTCAAAATATATATACAAGCATCACAAATTGATTTCCTTCGCTTCTTGTCAGTGGTATCCTTTACTCTTCCTACTAATTTATCAAAAAGTTTGCTATTTTTTAAAGTTTTAATTCTTAAAAACGTGTAGTAAAATATAAACATTCTATGGACCACTTGGCGCGAAAGATAGTCGGAGAAGCTCTCCGACCAGTATTTTTTTGCGCTTAATCTATAAATAGATTTCAAAGACGTGGGAGAGTAGTCAGCTAAGCTGGAAATCCGAAATGCATAATATGTCTTAAATTTTGTTTGCTTAGTCAACATTTCAGGAGAGGCCTTCGCATATGCCTTATCACCGACCGGAAAAAATATCGATGTATAAGGCACTGGGAACGAGTTTGAGCCTTATCAAGGTCATAATATTTTTGAAAAATAGGTCATTTCACCAAAAATCGCTTTTTCAGACTGAGCTTTAATAGCGAATTTCTAAGGTTTTTCGTCTCTAATTGAAAAAACGAAAATTCCCAGGTGAAAAATGGGCACTAGGCTCCTGTTCCACGTGGTTACAGCTTATTCACTTGATTGCTAGATTCTTAGGTCCTTAGACTAGATTTCGCCGGATTTAAAATAGAAACGGATCGCTGGCAGGGTCGTAATTCCGAATTTTAAACTCCGGGCCGTAATTCCGAAAACCGACTAAAACTAGTCTATAAGGTCCTAGATTCCTTAAGTCTAACTCACCAATTGTCCGAGCCAATCATTTTCACTTTTATTAAAGATTAAATAGTTAATAAATGCTTGTGGTGAAATTAAAAAATTGATAAAATCAGGAAAATTCCAAACCATTTATGACCATGGTTGTTGATGTGAAGTATTTATTACGATATTATAAAAGCGGCAATTAAGAAGCTAGTTTTGCAGGCAATTAAAGCAATTATCATTTTTTTTAGGGACTCGGAAAAACTGATAAGTGATTTATGGTGGTCATAAACTTTTTTTTTTTTTTTTTTGATAACTTTAATAACCACTATTTTTCAGTTTGATGGGTAATACTAGTGAGATAGACACTTGTTGAATAACTTGACAGTAATCTCTTTTAACGTATCAAAGTATTCATTTTCAGGGTACTGACTACACCTATTTACCGTAAGACATCTGCCATTATGGATTTTTAAACTATAATGTTTAAAATTTTCTGAGATAATGAATGCGATATTTGAAATCCTCGTCTTTTTACCCCTCTAAATAGCGTCCAGGCTCTTTTTACCCCCTTAAATGCAGTTTTATATATTCCTATAACTTTTTTTGCTGCGGTCAAAAAATAAAGAAAATTTGCATATAAGCTTATTTTTAGGCGAGAAATTCGAATATTTTATTTATTTTTAATATAAATGACTAATAAAAAAATTCAAAATGACGGATCGTTACAGTAAATAGGTGTATTAAAAGGTAACATCCAAAAAGGCAATTTAACTCACTTATATTAATATCTAGAACAAAGTTGAACACAGTGGCGTTATCCATATATTCGGTAGCATGCTTTGGTACTTCGGTACAGTAGTCGTTATCGTCGTTAATTGAACTAAAAATGTTAATTGTAATATAATCAAGAATTTTACATTATAACAAGGAGTTTCATCTGTCCATTTAGCCAAAACAAAACAAGTAAAAATCTTTATTCTATCACTTTGAAATACATCGGATTTCATAAAAACCAGTTCAGGTGAATGGTTCGGCAAAATGTAGATTTTTATCTGTTTTATACTGATATTTTCGAAAAATGGTTCCGACTGAAATACGCAGACGAAAAAAATTATCTACTAGCGGTGTGAGGATGTTTACAGTAACTCAAAGGTAGAAAGAAAAATAAATCTTAAACTTTCTATGAGCTATAAACTTAAAAAAATAAATGAACAATTTTGACCTTGCCTAAAGTTTTGATTTTATTTTCGTTTTATTAAAACTCTTTAACCAGTTCAAGATATCAAGGTCATAGTTTATATCTTTTTCTTGTTACGGACAAATAAAAAAAGGTAGATTTTTAATTACAACAAGAAGCGCACGACACTTTAAACCTTCGCTTCGCTTCACCTTCTTGTCTAAGGTTCAGTCGACTAGAATTCATCTACTAGAATATATTTTTTGTGAGTAAATACTACTACCAAGATATTTTAAACAAAACATAGCTTTTTATGGGAGTTGAACCCAAATTACCATTAAAAAATGGAGTTTTCCTTTAACAAAAGCTACTAAAATTATTTTATTTATAAACTGGACCAGTGTTGATAAAAATAAATTGCAAAATGTAATAAAATGCAAAAACAGAATGTGAAAAACAAGTACACACTTACAGTGATCCTTTTGCAGTGTGAAAACTTGAAATAAAACAGCCTGGTGTATATGCAGAAGCAGCAGGAAGCAGCCACTCAAATTAAAAACTATGGATTTTTGTTTACCAAAATACTTACTTTTACAAATTCAGTGATTCTTCATCTTGTTAAAAACACACAGTTGAAAGAACATATCAATTGATTGAACTTTTCAATAAAGACCTTTTAACTATTATAAAACAAATAACCCTGATTGCCTATGAGGCTGTCCGGAAAAACCATTAACGTTACCAATGGCAAGATAATTACAATAATTATTCTAGTGTTTTCTAATTTCTAAATATTTATTACTTTTCAAAAACTTCATCATAGGTAAAAAAGGAAAATAAATCTTAACCATTAAAAGGTCAATATCTAGCACATAATCTAAAATCCATGTTAATTTTCCGCCTTAATCTAATTATAATAAAATAATAATTAGGGGCCGTCGACAAACAACTTCCGCTTTTTTTGACAAATGTGCCGTGAAAAAATGGCCGTGAAAAATTTGCTCAAAATCTTTCATTTTAAATTACTCTAAATTGTTTTTTTCTATTTTCAGTCTATTTTTTTTCTTTTTCTATTTTTATTTGTCTTCGAATTTCTTCGTCGGTTTTCAAGAGAACAAAGCCATATGGTATAGATATTCTATATACTTTAAACTGTCTTTTTTCTATTTCTGCACTATTGCACTTAAATCCATCTTTTTCATTATTTCCATTTTTCAAAAATGTAGTATTTTGCCTTAACCATTTGTTAGTAGATAAAACTTCTACACTTGTTGTTGGCTATAAAGTATTTAAATTATTTACTACAATTCTTTCATGCAAGGACATTCAGGGGTGTATTGTAGGACAGTCGCGGGTACATTCTAGGACAGTTTCGGGTGTATTCTAGGACAGTCGCGGGTACATTCTAGGACAGTCAGGGGTACATTCTAGGAAAGTGAATTAATTATTTAAGATTATTTTTCAAATAATGTAAAAAATAATTTAGGGTGGATTCTAGGACAGTGAGTTTCACTGTCCTAGAATATAAACTTGTACCACGAATACGGCACATGATCCGGAAATTTTATATAACAAGGAATTATAACATGTTACTTCTTGTCGGTAAAGCTTATGTCGGAGAAACAAAGTTACAAATATCAACCTGTGTTAATCAACATCAAAAGCGGCATATTAGGCATATTTAGGTCAATGGCAAAAGTCTGCCATTGCCGAGCATACAAAAAGTTGTGACGGCGTTATAAAATCGAATACCTTATCGGACAAAATAATGTCGGTCGAATTTTTCGTCGGACAAAATTTTCGTCACCTAAAGAAAACTTCGTCACTTTTGTCCGATGAAATATTTTGTCCGACGAAATTTTTTGTCTTTTTTTGAAATTTTATATTTATCTTTAAAAGTGGAGTATTTATCATAAACGGGCTGAAAACAAACTAAAAATCAATATAAATGACTTTAGAATATCATTATTTAACAACAATTCAAGGTGTTTTTTCTACAATACAAATTTGCTCGGATGATGTGTCCAATATCATTGGAGGTTTTATCTTGATCTTTGATCTTACCACTTCACTGTACTCACCATTATCCGATTGTTCTTCTGATGATGATTCTAAAATCTTCGGGGGATTTTTCCTCTCCTTAGGTTCTACCACTTCGCTGTCAACTTCATTCGCTATCATAAAGTTAATTTGATTCTCCTCATCGTCCGTTTCTGTTGTCTCGTGTGGTTCATATTCGTACAAGTACAAAGTTGTCATGAAACCTTTAATTTTTTGGTGAGTGATAAAACTAGTACTTTTAAAATTTAATAGTAATAGGATTTCCAAACCTCCTGCTGGGATAGGAGAAGGCCTATATTTTGTAGAATCCACAAAACCATTGATCTTTCCATTTTCTTCTTTCAAGAAGAAAAATATGTGCCTTGAAACCTCTCTTGGGATATGCCCTACTGTTTTGAGTTGTGGGGGCTGATCAACAATTGCCTTGATTGCGCAATTATATGTATCGACTTTTTTAGGCTCTTTGTCTGTTTCAATATCAACCGTTGCTAAATCTCAATTATAACAAGGAGTTTCATCTGTCCATTTAGCCAAAACGAAACAAGTAAAAATCGGATCGGATTTTATAAAAACCAGTTTAGGTGAATGGTTCGGCAAAATGTAGATTTTTATCTGTTTTATACTGATATTTTCGAAAAATGGTTCCGGCTGAAATACGCAGACGAAAAAAATTATCTACTAGCGGTGTGAGGATGTTTACAGTAACTCAAAGGTAGAAAGAAAAATAAATCTTAAACTTTCTATGAGCTATAAACTTAAAAAAATAAATGAACAATTTTGACCTTGCCTAAAGTTTTGATTTTATTTTCGTTTTATTAAAACCTCTTTAACCAATTCAAAATATCAAGGTCATAGTTTATATATTTTTCTTGTTACGGACAAATAAAAAAAGGTAGATTTTTAATTACAAAAACTTTCTAGTAAAAATAATTTTACATAAAAGTATCTTTCTTTTTCTTCCACTAAAATATTCTTCTCAAACAAGCTTTTTCTTTATCTATTTAGCTAAACTTTATTTTTTTAAAAAAAATGGCCGTGAAAAATTTGCTCACAATCTTTCATTTTAAATTACTTTAATGGGAGAAACTTTCGCGGGGAGAAACTTTCGCGATTTTCGCAAATTTTGGCCTTTTTCGCGAAAGGTTGTCTCGCAAAACTTGATTTTGGACCGACACGCGAAAGTTTATCCTCGCGAAATTTATAAAATGTTCCATACGCGAAAGTTTATCCTCGCGAAATTTTT
>JAYJMI010084210.1:0-11299 GCA_036873855.1 Sarsia tubulosa
GATGGTAATCTTTCATTTCTAAAAGTTTGAATAGGGGTTAACTTTTTGGCCGAAATCACTTGAAGTTGTACCTTTAATATACAAAAAGCTGCTAGTAAAAAAAACCCTTGATTTTTGAGAATTTCATGGGTATCACAAATATATCAATTAAAAAGTTTAAGTTATTAAGTTTTAACATAAGGAAACCTTGTATCCAAAATAACTTTTCGTAAGTAAGCGACTAAGTGAAAATTTACTCTGGGAACAAGGTTGAACATAAGGTAGATAAAAGATAGTTATAAATTATATTATTCGGTTTTTGCAAAAGTTATATCGGAAGACTCTTTTATTACGTTACAAATGATGAAAATTGTCAAATTTCAAAAAAAAAGTAGCTGACGTCATCATAATTTTTCTTGATATTTTTTAAAAAGTAATAACAAAATAAGCATTCTGCGAAATTTCGATAAGGATTGAGTTGATAATAAAAAGGTTATAACTGATTCATTTTTTTCTGTTTTTTATGAAAAGGTTAAGTTGTTAATGAAAATAAAAAATAAAACAAAAAACGCGATTTTCATGCTAAAAGTAGTACTTGTGATTCCACTGTAGAAATCAGTACTACGCACAGTAAGAAAGCTTTTTTCAAGTGTGTCCCAGAAAAAGAACACCCAAACTTTAAATATACTTAAGTAAAGTCATTCTGTGAAACCTATATTGAAATTAATATATTGCAAAAATCAGTGTAAGGCCAGTCAGGCTGGTAAATATGTTCTTATGAGAGTCAGCAGATCAAAAGTAAAAAACTTCCAGAATTTCAGCTTAGTTGCTTCTTGTTTTCTTTTGTTTAACGATTTTGAAATACAAATGTCTCAAATTTTCTCAGGATTTAATTTATACTCTTTAGTTGTTGTTGTAATTTATTCGAAATGAGAAACAAATTTTTTTAAAAATACCGTTCTTTATTTTTTAAATCTGCTGAACGATCATCAGTAAAACTAGAGAGCTGAAAACTCAGATAGAATGTTTTTAACATCTACATATTTTCTATTGATATATATAATTTCTCTATTATACACCTATTCACTGTAACAATCATAACATTGTTTTTTGACAACTGGAAAAAAAGTTATAGGAATATAAAAAATATAAGGGGGTAAAAAGAGCCTGGACACTATTTACCCTCTAAATAGTGTCCAGGCTCTTTTTACCCCCTTAGATTTTTAGGTTCAATTCTAGGCAAAAGTACAAATTTGTAACTTTTGCTTGTGGTGAAATTTGTTGGGTAGGCTTTTTTTTGACAAGGATTTCAAATATATACTTAATTTTTTCTGAAATTTAAGTTTTAAAATCAATAATGGCGGATTTCTTACATTAAATCGGAGTATTGGAAGTTAAATGCTTTTTTTATTTTTTATTTTATTTTTTATTTTATTATTTTGTCTTATAAAAATATATAATATTGAATATTTCTTTAAAGGTACTTATTTTTGTTGACTAAATCGAAAGACGTATTTATTATAAGTACCTGGTAAAATTAATCAGCAACTCTATGTGTAGTTTTAAAGAAAATAGCTTTTATTGACAACAAAAATCGCAAGTACATAGTGTTGCCTACATATATTGTGTCTGAACCCGATTTTCATAAAGTGCTGCTGTGGTGTTACTTCTAAGTTTTAATCCTGTGTTGTTCGGGGGAGGGTGGCAGAAATGCCATACCCTAGCATTTTTCGTGAATAACTAGAAAACAACTTCTTTTGTTTAAAAATTTGTTAGTCTAATTTTGCCATACTCCCATTAATGCACAATTTATACAAGAGCTATAATTATATTTTCCTATCTATCCAATAATTTTAAAGTTTCCATATGAAATAAAAACAATTTCGTATCTATCGATCATCGATCCAACTGTAAGAATCAATAATGTAAAAGTTTTTATAAGGTATAACTTTTTCTTCATATCTATCGATCCATCTATCCATCGACCTAGGGATCTAATGAACCAAAAGATTCAAATCAAATGTGCGTCAACTGTAATGTAATGTGATGTACTTTCGGTATTTAGACCATTGGTCCATTACCACACAAATAAAAGATATGTACAAGTTTTTCCCGGGATTAGCCGAAATACCAAAGTTATACATTTTTAACTGAACAGATATAGATTGCAGTTCTTTTAGACCACTAATTAACCATTAGCTTCATCCAGCTTAACATAATAAACCAATGAGAATGTCAATACTATCCTCTATCATTGTATACACGGCTAAACTCTAGTAAAAGTACACTCCATCGTAGATAAACAAGTATTTTCGCAGGAGGGACATTGCTTTAGTTAGAGGATAAAATTATGAATGAGACTTATAAAAAGATTTAGTATTCATGCATGAGTATTCTATCCTGAGTACAAACTCTACGTGTTTGTGTCTGTGGCTCAGGCTAGAGTATTCATGCAAATAGTACAAGAAAAATATTCTTTCGAATATCATTAGATCGACGAAAAATCGAAGATTTGTTCTTTTTCTCAGAACTCTAGTTTGCAAAAAAGGGTTTGTTCATACCATTGTTGGTAAAATTTTTTTATAGAACTCCTTTGATGTTTATGCAATCTCGAGATCCAATTGAATTGAAATAAGTTTTCGTTACATGTCATATCCTTGTTGTCAAAAGGCGACCTCGTTCCCAGACCTTTATGTTTCTTTTTACGATTTTTGATGTCAACAATCGTAAAAAAAACATAAAGGTCTTGAAACGAAGTTGGACAAAAGTATAAAATAAACATTGTTTCTCATGTGCTCCATCTACAAAAACGTGGAAATCGAGACATATCATAAATAATTTATAATTCATTCATTTTATAAGTTTATATAAAACACAGACATTTGATTATTTTCATTGTGGTATTTCAAGGTAGGATCAACAAAAAATACTTTACTATTCAAAATGCATAAAAATAAAGCGTAAAAATAAATTTGATAAAATAGTCGGGTATAAATAGACTTGTACTGTTTAAGAATGTTTCATTGCAATTTAAAACTATTTTAGGAAGTTAGTTACTTAGAGATTCACTCTTCACTTTTTTGTATAGTTGTTATATGAACTTCCGCAAGTAATTCGTTGAACAACCGTTTTTTATAGCTGCCTGGGTTGCTTTGTTAGCAATGTGTGTACCATTTTGATGTTTTTTTGTATATTTGAAAAAGTAAAATTGTTAGTTAAATTAGGTTCAAGGACTTCCTCCTCTGTACTTTGATACCTGATTTTATTTTTTATTTTTAATAGGATAAAGACTCTCGTCTAGGGTTTGGACGAAACACATAAATTTAAAGATTATTGTAATCCTAAGATTATATTTTGACAAAGAACTAAATTATTTCAACTTTTGTGAGTTTGCTGTTTTCGTATTGGAGTCTAATTTTGTCCCTATTTCAAAATGATTAAAAAAATCCTGGTAGATATACATAATAGACCCAGAGCCAGCAACAAATGATTTTACCCCATTGTTATGAAAATTTTCCTTATCCTCATTAGATAGGTTTATAATAGGACGTTATGTTTGATTGGTTAGCTGATCAAACTAAACTTTTGGGACCTTTAATTTACCCAATATTTATCATTTATGAAATTTTCCTATACGAAAGGTGAGACAATCAGAAGTGGTCAGCGGGCCCCAAATACCCCGAAATAGGACCTTTAATTTACCCCATAAGTATCAAAGCTAATTTTTTGCATAAATATTTAGTAGTGTATCTAGATCAGCATATTATATTCCAATATAACTGACCAAAATTTTGGGTTTCCTAGTCCAGTCAGCTGCCCTTAAACCCCATGTGACATCACTATTATTTTCGTTAGTACCCCAAACATGCTATATTTTGGCGAAAATTAAAAAAACAAGTTTACTTGATAGTTTACTTATAGTGGGCCCAAATACCCCGAAATTGGACTTTAATGCTTTTACATTGTGTAAATGCCCTCATGCTATAATTATTCATAAAATCGTAAAAGACACAGAAATGTAAGTAATCGCCATTAAATTAAACAAGCTATGTACTGAATATTCTAAAGATAAGTAAACAGATATCTCAAAAACTATAAAAAGATTTAAATTTTCACAGAGCCCTACGGAAGCAGTAATCTTTTTAGCAAGTATTAGGAGGTTAATTAATTTGGTTATTTTGGTTAATCCATTAAAAGACTTTATTGTTGTCGATTGTTTCACTAGTATCATGAGTTTATTCATATTTACCTCAGTAGTACTGGTATTTTAAAGACTCAATTATTTTATCAAAATCATTGCATAAAATCGTTTACAAATTCGTCAGGGCATCGTAGGTTTTGACCTGGAAAAAATGAATCTCAAGTTGTTAAACTTCGAGCTGTTAAACTTTGCAAAATGGTTAAGAACAGCTCGCTATTGGGACCCACCAAAAAAGAAGCCCCATTAATCCCATGGGGGGGGGGGGGGGGTAATTCCGCTATTGCTCTCCTTCGCTGGGGGTATTTTAGTATTTGAGTTTTAAAAAAATATTTTTCCAAATGTCCACAATAATGATATGGTTGAATCCGTCTTGAAGAGGAGATAAAGAAAATGGTACTCAAATTTTTTTTTCCATATCTGGTCCTAGATATATTCGTGTTTAAAGGACCGAAATTTAGCATTTTCCACTGTTTTAAAATGACGTAAGGAAGTTGTCAGCATATTTTCAATCATTTTGGATAGGTGCAACAGATAGATCTTTTCATAGATCTTTTGAAGTACTATAGGAAAATGGTATTGTTTATAGGATTTAAGAGATATAGAGATTTCAAATTACGAAAAAATGCATAATTTTGCTGAGTCAGCAGTTTTTTAGTACTTTAGAACCTCTATATTTCTTGAATGCTACCTTTAAATAAAACGAGCTGTTCTGAGATGTAGTTAAATCTCCTAGAAGACCAGATTTTAGCTAAGAACAGTTATAATATAAAAAGAATTCCTAGAAAATTGAAGTATTTCATCTCCTAGAAAGAAAGAAATTTGTAGAAACTTTGTAGAAACGTGTTAGTTGGCTGCTTCTGAATCTAGGTAGACTGCATCTACACCATCATCGCTATTAATTAAGAAAATGACTGATAACAAGCTCTATTTTAGAAATAAGAGACATGGTCGGACTTTGGGTGGTTTGTAACACATTTATGTAGGACCAGTTTCCAAAAGTTGGAGTCTCTTTGTAGCTGGAATAAGCCCTGGATGGTTGGCGTATTTTCCTAAATCCTTGTTGTTCGTTGTTATTGATATTGTTGGTTTCAGGGTATATTTTTGAATAACCTTTCGAAAATTTTCTTCAGATGGTTTGTGAGATAGTCAGATAATTTTTTCCCCTTTGCATAGTTGGATGAAAGTTGCTTTAGCCCCTGCTCCTTCTGGTAATTTTCCTGAATATGTGTAGAGGATATGCAATTAAATAACTACATTAAGTTATGATCTTAGATTACATACATTAACGTCTAAGTAGTAAAAGTTATAAGTGATAACTGTTGGTTTTGTGAACTAGATATTAAGTTCTATAAACTATAGATTAATACTAGGCTTTATAAATATTGTTCTATTTTTCACATCACTTACTTGATTAGTAATCTGTAAACAAACTTCAACAATAAAACCATGTTAACTGATGACCAGATTGCTGACTAAGACTATTAGTAATAAGTAATAACAAGTTTTTCTTCCCCTTATTGTTTTATCTATATAAGATATATTATAGCACTCTATTGACTCTAAATAAATAAATTAAAAAGCATAGTAATAAATTACTAGCCTTATATAGCGATAAACGAATGTATTTATGGATATTTATGTATCAACACATATAATTTGAAATTAATGACGCCTATCTGATTATGTATAATCTTCGTTAATAGTGTTGCAAAAACGATGGTATTGTTTAAAATTTTTATGTGTCTTTGTTTGTTTCTCTTTTTTTATTGATGAATTCCTATTTGGAAACCCTTAAGGTCTTTAAGGTAGCAGAGTGCTGGTACCGTTGAACTTATTTAATGCTTCAGCCAGGTTGCAAGACCTGGCTGTTAAAGATTCTCTGTAATGTGTATGATTTACCATCTTCGCGCTAAACAAAACTGTTATTGTCTAGCAATATTCGATCTCATTGGTAGATTGGACTTTTTCTGCAAAAGGCATGATTTACCATCGTCATGGTAAATATGAGCTTTTTAAGCTCTTATACTATATATCTAGTTTTAACAAAAGTACTGTCAAATCTCTCGTAAGAAACTATTTTAGCCCTCTTAATGAAATGGTTTTCGCATTCTTGCACCTTTGGATTCCTAAAATCGAAAATTTTAAATTTGTTTATGACATTTTTTTTTGACGAGGAATCAGAGTTTATCAATTTATTTCTACAAAATATTAGCTTTGCTACTTATAGGGTAAATTAAAGGTCTCTTTTAGGGGTATTTGGGTCCACTTAATTTCTTTTTCGAACCTCAAAACTTCAAAACTTTAAACAACCTCATATTTTTAGTATCTTTTTGCTTCATATCAAGTAAAAATGTTTTTTTAATTTTTGCTAAAACATAACATGTTTGGGGTACTAACGAAAATAATAGTGACGTCACATGGGGTTTAAGGATAGCTGACTGGACTAGGAACCCACATAGGTATATTGGAATAGTGATCTAGATACACTACTAAATATTTATGCAAAATATTAACTTTGATACTTATGGGGTAAATTGAAGGTCCCATTTCAGGGTATTTGGGACCAGCTGACAACTTCTGATTGTCTCACCTTTCGTATAGGAAAATTTGATAAATGATAAAATGGGGTAAATTAAAGTTCTCAAAACGGGTCAAGGATCTGTTGCCATAGGAACGCAAGTTAGACCAGCTGACCAATCATAAATAACGCCCCTATTTTAATACCTATCTAATAAGGATAAGTAAAATTTTGATAAAAATGGGGTAAAAACATTTGTTGCTGGCTCTGGGTCTATATAGCTTTAATTTACTAAATCAAAACATCTTTTGTTGAGCTTTATAGCAAAAAACCCGATGACTTCATCATTTTTGGTGTGGTCAATTTGCATTGTTTGCCAATTGTGATACCATTACCATTACTTCCCTATTCCTGAAAATGTTTTATGTCCATATGACTAATATTAAAGAAGTTATGGGAAATAGTATTTTTGTCCCAACCTCGATCCCAGGACTTCTTTCCTCTTTATATCCGTTCGTGAAAGAATACTCTCTGGGGACGAGAATGATTTTAGTCCCTCCCAGATAAAACGTGCTTCTGAAAGAGCTCACATAAAATAGGCATTCTCGTCCCCAGAGCGTATTCTTTCACGACCGACATCAAAAAGTAAAAGAGGTAAGTGGCCCTGGGATCGAGATTGATAAAATAGGGTTAATAGGATCACTTTTGTTACTTAGAAAGATGCCTTTTTATTTAGTCCAGGTGACGCATCTATGGTGTCATTAAGTAACAATGATTGTGTGCGGACCTTATCACTTTGTATGTGTTAACTTTTTACAATAAAAGCTTTAGTAGAAATTTTTAGGATTCAAATATAATATAAAACAGTAAAAACATGGGAATTTGAACGAAATAAGTATTATGACTAAAAAACATATTGACTAAATATTTTAAGATAAATAAAATTCATTTATCTTTATTGTTATAGGAGATGTAAAAAAGAACAAAAATTATTTATCTACTGAAGAAGGAAATTTACCCGAAACATCTGCCCTATTTAAAGTTCAAGTACTCTCTCTTTTTTAGCTATGTTTCTTAATTTTTCCTATGGTTTTTCATTTACTTAATTTCAATTCTATGTTAGAGATACTACAGAGAAGATAAAAAACCTTTTCAAAAAGATATGAGGATTTGTTCTTTTATATTCAAATTAGCTTTGTATTATGTTGGAAAAAGACTATAGTAGTTTCCAAGGGAAAGAAAACAAAGAAGAATAAAGTGAACGGATTGATTTCATTGAGAGAAGGATTGAAATTTGCAGAGTAGAAATTTATTTTTAAATAGATTTAGCTGATGGGAATAAATAGTAATAATAATAGATGTTTTTGTTTTGAAAACACGTAGAGTTAATTTTTATATACGCATGAATAACATCTAATGAACTGCATGATTAAAAATTGATTATTTAAATCCCCTATTTGCATCTTCTACAAAACCTGCTCAAAGTTTCTTATACCGTAAGTAATAGTTAAGTTTTAAAGCCTGGTTTACATACACGAATTACACGCACTGATAGAGCAGCAACAAGCAAATGCACCAACTCAACATCATTAACTTTAGCAACCTATTTAACTCTGTCCCCCCTAAACTATTTTCATTTTACTTGTTTATCGGATTGTTAAGAGAAATTTTAGTTATGTGTTTATTGTGTTTTTAATTTTATAAAAAAGTCTCGAAATAGTTTAGGGTACGGGTTGCTAATATTTTTATTTATAGTATCATGTTGAATTGGTGTATTACCCATTGTTTAGTATGAAGAAAGCGTTAAAACAAGAATGCAATAGACCTTTCAAAGCTAATTGACGCCATTTCACACGGAATGGTCAACTTGGACTTTGAACTCTGTTTCATACTTTATATGCGTTTTGCATGAATTTTCTAAATTCTTTACCTTATAAAGTCAAAACATTACATACACAATGATAAAGATTTGGCAGTGCAGCAATATTACATAGAACTCAGCTTACCCAAAAAGTTTTTCGGCTTACCGGATTTCCAAGCAGGTCATAACTCGATTGTTTTTATACTTTAAAACGTCCAAAAAAAGTTTAAGCTGGTGCTATCTGTTTTACTGGAATTTACTCGAATTTACTCGAATTTACTCGAATCTACTCGAATTATCAAAGATTAGGATAATTATGTATATAGTTGGATATTTTCTAAATATATATAGTCTAAGCAGGATAAATTCTATAATTTTGCCCGCGGAGTGTTAGCTAGTAATAAGCTTTTAACTACAATTCTTTAAAGTCTATTCATAGACTATAGACGACTAAGTAATGAAACTGTAGGATACTTTTGGAGTTAAAACTAGAAATTATTTATTCTATGTTTATTTTTAGCGCATGAAAGAAAATGAGAGAATCACAGAAATTCTTGTTAGGTCAACAAAACAACAACAACACTGATATTCCAAATACAAAAGATGAACTAAAAATAAATTTAGAAATGGATGAAATTAATGATAAAAGCTACATCGAACACCCAATCAGTCTTATAGACGAGTTAGTATACTTTAATGTAAGTGGTCGTATTTTTACAACGACCGCATTTACGTTGAATGTATTTCCAAACGCTTTACTTGGAAATAAACAAAAACGAGACTTTTTACCACGTACAAAGTATGGGGAGATATTTTTAGACAGACATCCGAGTGTGTTTTCCAGTGTGTTAACATTTTATCAAACAGGTATATTTGAAATTCCAGACGGTATAAATCAAAATATATTTGTACGAGATGTCAGATACTATGGATTAGAAAATGAAGCAAAAATATCAGGTTTAAAAGGTTTTGTGATACATATTGAACCGGTACCGAAAAATAGAATCCAAGCATACATATGGAATGTTCTAGAATACCCTGATTCTTCCACTCTAGCTCGAATAGTATCGATGTTTTCATTAACTATTATAATAACGTCTATTATTGTGTTTTGTTGGGAAACGATTCCTGAATACCGTGAAGCCTATAAAAGTAATTCGTACGCAATACACGCAACGGTAAAGGCATTAAACGATACTGAAATTGTCTGTATATGCTATTTTACTATGGAACTTATTACCAGGTTTTTTTCTGCGCCAAGCAAGTTGGCTTTTGTTAAAAGTATATTAAACATTATCGATTTTGTATCGATCTTACCGTTTTTTATTGATCATTTATTCGACATGGAAGGCGATATTTCCATTTACTTTTTGCGGTGCATACGCTTAGTTCGAGTATTTCGAGTATTTAAACTATCAAGACATTCGAGTGAAATGAAAATTTTAGGTATTGCAGTAAAAGACAGTGCACGAGAACTAGGTGTTTTGGTGTTTTTCATTCTACTTGGTGTATTATTGTTTTCAAGTGCAATTTACTATGCTGAAATATCGCAAGAACATTCTATGTTAAATAGTATACCAGGTGCATTTTGGTGGAGTATTGTAACTATGACAACTGTGGGGTATGGGGACGAAATACCTGTCTCAACTGGTAAGTAAAAGGGTGATAAATCCTAAAGTTTTATCCTGATTTTGTTTTCATAATGTTTTCATTTTCTCTATTGTCTATGATTAATTTCTTAAAAAATAGAATACAAATTGAATATTTGAAAGCGAACCGTTATCAAAAACCAGAAAGATTGTCTTTTTTGGGACAAATGTTTTCCGACACAAAAGTTCCTTGTTCTAAAGCTATAACACAATTTTACGGTCTCTATTCCGTTTCTCAGTCATTCTATTTCTTTCCGTACAATAAAAATATCTGAAAAATTGTCCAGCATGCAACATGATTTATCCAAAAGTCAATCAATGTAACGAGCCTCCTTGATCAGTATTTATTATTGACATTATATATTATAACATCTTATAACTTTATCAATACCTTTGATAATAAGATTATCACAGCTTATGACATGGTAAGAACAGGCTGCTTGACGAAAAGTTACAAGCAAAGCTTTAATGAGGTGTATGTTTGTAAAGTTAAAAATGTATATATACCAATCAGTGCATTTTTATCTTATTACTTTAGCTGGTCGTTTAGTAGGAGCGGTTTGCGCTATGACTGGAATCTTGGTGATTGCAATGCCTATACCAATTATTGTCAACAACTTTGCACGTCATTATCAGCGTTTGAAACCGGTTTCTAAATATTGGACCGAATTCCAGGAGCGAGAAAAAAAAGCGAAACTTCAAGCTGATATTATCAATATAACAACTTTAGGATTATATAGATTAGATGAACTAAATCACAAGAATTCGTAGAAGATTACATTACAGTTACTATTACAATTGCATATAAGGCTTTTGAGAATCGATATGCCATGTATTGCATTTTATGCAGCTTTTGTTCATAAGATTTGGCGCTAGAATTGCAACATTAATTTAACAATTAACAATATTAAACCGATTTAAAGTTTACGTGTCAACTTTTTTTTTTTTTTTTTATAATTTGTGTCATATTTATCCAAAGAGTTAAAATTACTATTATAACTCATTGTTTTATTATATGAGGTTATAAAACACACAGTTTCTCCACATCAAAACTTTTTTTCGCGTTTTTAAAGAACGAAGATGAAAAACAG
>JAYJMI010084321.1:0-11299 GCA_036873855.1 Sarsia tubulosa
GGTTGAACTTATGTATTACAAAAGAGACAAATTCTTCAAAAGTCATATTATATGTGTCTCTATAATTTGTAATTTTTGCTTTTGGTCGACTTACTTTAAGAATATTTATCCCGTGAGCTTTACGAAACATATCATTATCCGGGTGATAAAATTTATTTCGAAAAGCAGACAACAGTCTGTCAAATGGGTTTCTGACAAACATAAATGTATAATATACTGCTAGTCGACGACTTTTCTCTGGTGTTTTACTTTTACCTAATTTCGGAATAGGTATTGTATGTACAGTTTCTTTGTCCGTTCCGTCAAATGGACCTTTTATTTTACCTGCGAAATACAATAGCATCTTTTTCCAACTAGTACATGCAGCTTTAGGTATTTCACAGTACAACGCTGCTTGTTGGTCGTTGAAAAACAATCTTTCTGTATAATCTTCACCTGATAGTGGGTGTATTCGACCACGACAAAAATTTCGCAAACGCAATAGCCGACTTTCTTTTTGATCTTCAAAAGAATCTTTTAAGATAAATTCATATTTCTTCAGAATATCTTGGTTGTAAACTTCCTGTAAGAATAATATTTATCCGCATATTTACTACCTAAAGTTCACATTTAGATTCTTCAAATTTTAAAAAGTCATGACTACCATAAAAGCATATGAAATTTTATTTTCTGCAAAAAAATTATCGAATTTGCATAAAAAATGTTGACGTAAGCACTGTTTCCATCAAAAATCAGCAAAATTACTATAAAAATATATATATTACGGCAAAAATGGTTTTAAATACCGAACGAATGGCTTTGAATGCTACTAAATGTCTTTTTTTTGCTACCTAGCGTCATTAAAGTGTTTTAAAATTATTTGTTTTAAAGAAACTAAAAGTCATAAAGTTTGCAATTATAAGAAAATATCATCTCTCTCCAAAAAAAATAAATATTAATTAAATAGTGTTAAAAGCAAAGGTTTTCGAAATCAAAGTTAATACGTATTATTATAGTCATACAATTCCATAGTCTGGAAACGGTTGGGCCGCTTGCCATTATTTCGACTAACGTGATTAAAGGTGCATAGATTTTTTCAAAGGTGCATTTCCGAGGCAGAGAGAGAATTATGACGAACCTTTAAACTTGTTTTTTTATCTTTCAGAGCGAAATAACTCTAAAATATTTTGTCAAGGCCAAGACTAACTATTTAGAATTCAGTAACAATATCTGGAAATTAAATAATACTCAAGAATCTAGGAGAAAATACTGTTTTTATAGAGAAAGATGATTAATAATGAATAATAAGGGGGTTAAAATAAAACAAATTATTAACTAGATTGAACTCATTATTACTTGTATGGCATTTTTTTTGTTTTTGTGCCAGTTTAAACATTTAGTTCTTTTTATACTTCTTTTTATAATGAAATCTTTCATTTTGAAATTTTTACAAAATCAAAAGATTTTATAATTATAGATATAAAAAAACTCCCTGTCTGATATCTATATTTTTGTAAACAAACCAAAACAACCCTTTTTTACATCGAAAGAAGTTTTCATGCCTCGCAGTAACCAGTAGATTTGTTTATGTTTAAATTGATAACTCTCAAATGAATTTTGATTTATATTTAGCTTTGATTAGTAGAAACAGCAGTACAGCATATTATCAAGAGCAAGAACAGTTGATATATTAAGTTTTATATATTACTAAAAAAAATCTAACATAAAACACACAGATGATAGTCGAGCAAGCTTGATGTTGACTGGATGGTTAATGATTGTCTTCCAAAAATACCTTAGTTACCTAAGATGCAAAAATCACCAATAAAAGCACGCTTTATCATAGCATCTCCTAAGTCTTCTATTAAGCCACTCGCTACAAATATCACCTCTGCCTTTAGACGACATATCTTCAACTTAATGTTTTTACGTCACAAAGCCGTAATTTTGAGACGTCTTTACAACTTCATGATACTAAATCTGCTGATATCAGCATATTATCAAAAACAAAAAAGGCCTGGTAACTAGTCACATGGTCATGCATTCATTGAAAATTTTGCATAATTTATTTGTAGTCATAATATCTATCATTGGGCCAAATATTTTGTTTTTCCTCCAGAGATATTTAAGGTTCTCTTACTTGAAAAATCATGCATACTTGTGATGACATGCATACTTGTGATCACAAGTTTCCTAAATCTATGGGTTTATCTAGAATTTCAAAATCACAATAAAGCCAATAATCTTTGAACGAAAAAAGATTTTAAGATGAAATAAAAAAAAATTCTTGAATCTAATTTTAAGACCTTTAATTTAAGATAAAGTTTTCTGGAAGCTGCCGCAACATTTAAGTATCTATACGTCAATTTATTTTATGAAAAACAACTAATTTAGTTATAAGATTATTTAGTTATTTTTATAAAATCGATAAAAAATTAAAACCACTGGAGAAAGTAAACTTTGCAAATCCAAAGTGAACTGTGCAGAAGCATCCAACGAAGATATTTTACTAAATAGCTGTTAGGAGGCCTGGATGTATTGTTTCTTATGGAGAGTGTATGCTAGTCTTAGAACAGCCTCTAAATCTAAGGAAACACGTTTTTGATAAAGTTAGGTGTTCTAAGCAAAATGTCGGACACTAATAAATTCGTTTAGATTGCAATTATGTGTTCTTAATTTTCTAAGCGTTTCAATTTAAGCTCTAGAACACATAATTTCCGAGGAGAATAATAAACCTCCTTAGAACAGCTATATTTTGCGAGGAGGGAAATGAAAGGAAACTCGCTTTTTCCTTTTTAAGTTCCCACGTTTTGAAAAGGTGACAAGAACACATATAACAAATGCTTTTTCCAAGGATGCTTACTTTTCTTAGTTTTTTTCTCGGATTCCCAGGTAAAAATATAAAATGTTCTAGAACAGATAGTATTTCCCAGGGACACTATTTATAAAAATTCTAAGAAAAGTTATTTTTCTCAGGACAAAAAAGCATTAGAACAGCTATTTCTTAAAACAGCTCCGGTGGCTGCTTTTGACTGTAAAAACTGATTATTTATATACCCTTCCATTAAACAATTAGATTATAAGATATTAAAGGGACTTACTCAGGTGAAACTATTTTGTGAAACCTATATTGAATTTCATTTTTAGAAAAGAGTAGTGTGCGAACAGTCAATCTGGTAAATATTTGCTCATGAGATTGATTCATCGATCAAAAGTGAAAGACTTTCAAACTTTGCAAAAAAACTCACTTGATTCATGATTCCTTTTGTTTACCGATTTTGAAATATAAGTTAAAACTACACATAGAAATTGTCTAAAATTTTACCAGAATATTACTGACATTGTCATCTTTCATTTTTCAAAGTTTCAGTAGGGGTTAATTATTTTGGCCAAATCACCTGAGTAAGTCACTTTAACCAAACCGAAATTCTATGTGTTATATAAAATAAATCAAATCTTCAAAATAAAAATGTATTCAAATATAAATTATTTTTAAAAATAATATAGCGTTAACTTTACAAGCACGAATATATTATGATATGTCTATTTCTATCACACTTTATATTGATAAGATTTATCCAAGGTGTGCAACAAATTAGCACCCACTACAAGCAATTACTAAGCTATGAAACATTTTGAAAATTAAAACTTGGAAAAAATGCATCAAAAGTAAAATACACCTGTGTTGTAAAAAAACTCTGACAAAATCTTATTAAGCAACTTCTTATTGGATACACGGCTTCGCCGACGGAGTCCTATATAATTCAGGCTCGCACTTCCGTCCGTCCGTTCGTTAGTTATTACGTTTTCTCAGAATTGCCTCATTATTTTTTTCTGATTTTTTGCATGCTGTTAGACAACCATAAATACTAAAAAGTGAAGAAGCCGGATGTTTTAGAAAAATTCTTGTTTCCATCGAAACAGGGTCAAAATATTAAATTTAGATCAAAATTGGTCTTTTTCAATATTTCTCAAGATCGGTTCATCAGATTTTTTTAATTTTTTGTACTAAGTTAGAGACACGTATAAGGTATAAACTGACATAAGGGTTAAGATTCGGAAAATTCTTGTTTGCGCGTAACTGGGATCAAAATGTCAAAATTTACTACCTATCCCAGCTGAGTCTCGAACCGTTCATTAGTTTTTCTAATTTTTTGCATGAAGTTAAAAGGTCATAAATGTAGAAAAGTGACATAGCCTGGTTTTTTAGAAGATTCACGTTTTCATGGAAACAGGGTCAAAGGGTTGAAATTTACTACGTAACCTAGCTATCTCTGGAACGGTTCATTTGAGTTTGTTTGATTAATTTAAGGGTAATGAATGATGAAAAGTGGAGTTGCCTGATTTTTTTTAAAAAATGTTGTTTCCATGGATCAGGGTCAAAAGGTCAAATTTAATAATTCTTATATTGACATTATTAAACTTGTTATTCAAACATGACCGAATTTAAAAAATTGGCTTGTCACCGATGGTGATAGTGATCGGAATTCCTTTTTAAGGATTTGCAACTTAAAAGTTAAATTTTCGATTATTACTCTTTTGTAGAAACGGATTATTTAGGAATCATAAAACAATGTGAGATTCTTGATTCATGATGAACAATTATTGGACTTCCGTTCGTCCGTACTTTAGTTATTACGTTTTCTCAAAATCTGCTAATTATATTTTCCTGATTTTTTGCATGATGTTAGACATTCATAAATGCTAAAAAGTGGCACTGCCGGATTTTTGACAAAAATTCTTATTTGCCGAAAATTGGGGTCAAAAGGTCAAAATTTGCTGCAATTTAAGGTCAAAATGTCAAATTTTTGTGTGGATAGATATTTTGCGTGATATCTCATGCTACAGAGTTCCAATTTACTTGAAATTACATACGATGATAGAGATTATTAAAGTATAGTATTTGATCCGATAGTTTTTCATAATTCTGCTCATTTGCTACATGATGAGGTCAAAATGTTAGTTTTTCGACACAAATACTGTTAAAAGATGTAATTTTTGTGTTTTGAGAGCTGATGATTCGCTATAGGTATAAATTTGCATTGTTTTACAATACTGCGCATTTGCTGTATGAAAAAACATCAGTTGCCACTGGAAATATGGGTTGCTTGGAGTCCACTGGAAATCTATCCCTTGTTATATATTCTTAATATTAGATATTGTATTTTTAATAAAATGGATATCATAAGCAGATTTTCAAAGCCAAACCATTAAATGCTGTTACCAAAAAAATACTAAAACAGTTTTCAAACAAAGGATTTCTATTTTACGTTATCAAAAGACGTCAACAAAAGGTACAAAATATAGAGTTTTGTTCAAGTAACTAAACCTATGCAATTTGGTATTTTAATTATATTATTTGTGAAGAAAACTAGCCAACAAGCAGAGCTGAAAATTAAGTTGACTATGAACCTTTTCAAGTAGTCTAAATCTTTTGCGTTACATAACAGGGGATATTTACCGATTTGTCCTAATGCATTTATGGGCGTATGAAATAAGAACTTACACTAAATCTAAAAGTAAACACGTTTTGTTCTGAAAATAAATTGATTATATCTGTACCTCTGTTTAATAAAATGATCTGAACAGCAAAAACAGAAAATTTTTAATTTAAATACACTTATTTACCGTAAGGAATCCGCCATCTTGAACGTTTTTATCATTAATTTATATGCAAAACTAATAAAAAATTTGGATTCCTCGTCGAAAAATAAGACTAGAAAAAAAGTTATAAGAATTTAAATATGTATATTTAGTGGGGTAAAAAAAGACGGGTAACTATTAAGGGGGTAAAATAAATTCTTATAACAGATTTGACTGTAATTTTGTTAAAATTAGACCTCTGTAACTTTTGCACTGATTATCTGAAATTAATAAAATTTTGTAAGTAGACATATTTTTTGACGAGGATTCCAAATATCGCATTCATTTTCTCTGAAAGTAAAGTTTAAAAATCCGAATATTGTATTCATTTTTATATAAATTATTAATAAAAAAGGACTTAGTGTTGCCTACACATACTGAGTACGAAACACGGTTTTCAAAGTGCTGTTGTGGGCTAATTTCTCATCTAAGCTTCAGAATGAGATATTAATTTAGCACATCCTTGTTTTTTCATCATTTTTAAAGATAAGATAACGATAAATATCTTTATTTAGAGTTGGTTATACAATAGCATCCGCCATTATGGATTTTTAAATTTGAGTTTCAGAAAAAAGGCACAGGATA
This sequence comes from Sarsia tubulosa, assembly GCA_036873855.1. Lineage (NCBI taxonomy): Eukaryota > Metazoa > Cnidaria > Hydrozoa > Anthoathecata > Corynidae > Sarsia > Sarsia tubulosa. The sequence continues at coordinate 6,208 of JAYJMI010084321.1, forward strand.
TTCGAAATTCTTATCAAAAAATATGCCTAGCCTCTAAGATTCGTTGCATTTTAATAACCAGAACTAAAGTTACAGACATCACAGTTCATTAAATTTTTCCAACGATGATATTTTACTAAATAGCTGTTCTAAGCCTTTAGGACACCTGGATTTATTGTTTCTTAGAGAGAGAGTATGTTAGTTATCTTAGAACAGCCTCCAATCTGAGGTAACATGTTTTTGCTAAAGTTAGATGTTCCAAGCAAAAACCTACTGTCAGGAGTAGTAAATCCATTTAGACTGCAACTATGTGTGTTCTAAATTTCCTAGGTGTTTTAATTTAAACTCTAGCACACATTTAATTTCCGAGGAGAAAAAAACAACAACTTAGAACAGCTACATTTTGCTAGTAAGAAGATAAACTTCCATAATTCTTTGGGACAGATAAGTTTTCCAAATAAACTCACTTTTCTTGTTTTCAGTTCCAACGTTTTAAAAAGGTGACAAATAATAATAGCCTTTCTTTACCTAGATTTTTTCCTTGGATTGCCAGGTAACTTTCAAAATGTTCTAGAACAGATAATACTTTCCAGGAGCACTATTTAAAAAAACTCACGTAATAGGTTTGATTTAATATATCCTTAAAAGTAAAACTATATTGTTTAAGTAGTTCTCTTTTTATAGTATCTTTTAAATTAGACTTTCCTAAAGAAAACGACCATAATTTCCCGTTTTCGCTTACAAGTCTCGTTATCGTGAAAATTTAAAATTCATAAATTTTATAAAATCATAGCCACATAGGTAAAAAGAAGCCCTGGAAAAAGATTTCTTTTATACTTTACAATACACCTATATACCGCAAATACCACCATATTTTTATAAGAAATAAATAAAATATTTGAATTGCTCGTCCAAAAATAAGCTTATACACAATTTTTTATTATTTTTTGACAATAGCAAATAATTTATAGGAATATATAAAACTGTATTTATGGGGCTAAAATAGCCTGGACACTGCTTTACGTTGTATTCCTATGCAAAATTGAAAAATGTAACTTTTGTTCTGATTGTTACGAAGTCATAATAATTGTAGGTTAAGGATATTTTTTGACGTTGATTTCAAATATCGTTTTTATTTTCCAGAAACTTTTAAACGTAAAAGCTTAAAAATCCATAATGGCAGATGTCTTACTGTAAATGGGTATATAGGTGTATTTACAGGACTCTATAGTAATTCATATTTTTGCATGACATCATGTTACCCATTTATTATACAACTCGAGAAAAGACTTTAGTATGGAAAGAGTGAAACTGATTTCAATAAAAATTTTAAAAATGTTATTTCCGTGCCGTTATCAAAACCATATATTGCAAACTAATTTTCAAAGATTTTTTTCTTCATTTCTAGCATAGATGGAAATTGGTTATTAGTAAGATAATTTCTTCGTTATCTAAGACTATGCAAAGACGAAGCTATTTGATCTTTTGGTGAGTATATGATAAAATTGACTCTTGTATAGAGTTTAACTCTTTCACCTCATCGTTAGTATCTAACCGTCCTAACTTTGAAAACGTTTTTCCCAATTTTCTTAACCAGAACCAGAATAGTTATGGACTTGTTTAAAAATTCATTGGATTGCCATTAGCTCTAGCTAACTTTCGTATTTGGTTTGAGCAGCCCTTCAATTGCAACAACGCGCGTTAATGTTTAAAATCGATCGATTTGCTGCTGCTGCTGCTTATTCAATATTTTTAATTAATTTTAAACGGCGCCAAAAATTTCTTCATTAATTAGGTGGGACTAAATGGGAATAAATTAGATTAAGTGTAACTAAGTGGGATAACGTAGGATTAAGTGAGTAGGATTAAGTTAGATTATGTGGGACTAAGTGTGATTAAGTGTAATTAAGTGGGATTAGGTGTAATTAAGTGGGTTTAAGTGTAATTAAATGGGATAACGTGGGACTAAGTGTAATTAAGTGGGATTAAATGGGATTAAGTGGGATTACGTGGGACTAAGTGGGATTAAGTGTAATTAAGTGAGACTAAGTGGAATTAAGTGGGACTATATGGAATTAAGTCGGATTATGTGAGACTAAGTGGGATTAGGCTGGACTAAATGGGATTAAGTGCAATTAAGTGGAATAAAGTAGGACTAAATGGGATTAAACGAGACTAAGTGTAATTAAGTGGGATTAAGTGTAATTAAGTGAGACTAAATGGGATTTAGTGGGATTAAGTGAGGTTAAGTGGGAATATATGGCATTAAGTGAGACAAAGTGCGAATAATTATGATTAAGTGGGATTAAGTGGGAATAAGTGTTATTAGTCTGGTTTAAGTGGGACTAAATGGGACTAGGTGCAACTTAGTGGGATTAAGTAGGATTAAGTGGGATAAAGTTTTTAGATTTCCATCCCAAATGATGCCTAAAGGTAGCGCACCGAAAAAATATTTTTCGATACTTTTAATTTATTTTAAAAGGCGTGAAAAAATTCTTCTAGTAATTACTTGGCTCCCCATGTTCCAGCAGCAAGGCTTCTTGTTGCTATTTAAAAATGGTGTAACATAGTTAATTGTTGTTTTTTACTTGATTTTCAAATCATTTTGTTGGTTTCCATAGAAACCATGTTGTTTATAAGATAGTTTTTAACATTTTAACTTTTAAATATTTTACATACTCATATGTATTTTATCTCGTACTGACGATGCTTGTATAGCGAAAAGCTTTTACAAAAAAGATTTATTCTTAATAAAATATTGGTTATTTATTTTACTTTTTTTTTACATTCTTGTTTCATATTTATTGTAAACTATAATTTCAGTAGTGGGGCTTCGGTCTCAAGGGATTAACGACCCTACTTATAACTCCAGTTTATTTCATGTCAACATACGTTGTATGTTGCTACTGAAACCTGTTTCCTTAACAAAAAAAATAAAAAATAAAAATTGTAAAATAAATAAAATACAATAAAAATATAAAGCATATTTGCCATTGTTTGGATGAGTCGTTCTTTTTTATTTTTTTCTCTTTTTTTTATTGTTGCCTGCTTATTATCAATTTACGATGCGCTTATAATAATTTCACTGCAATTGAGTTTCTACTAATAGGGAATATTTTCTAGAAAAAAAATTACAAATACAATTTAAAAAAATTAACAAATGAAAATTAGTTAATCAAATAAACTTAAAAAAGCTTCTCAGTGTCTTTTACAAAATATATTATTAAAGATTTTTTTTACTAGACGGTGACACTCGTGCATATTAGAAGGCATCCAAATCTTGAACAAAAAAAAAAGAAAAAGGTGAATGGAAGATAATTGAGGTTGATAGGCTACAACGAAATTGTAATGCATTCGAAAGATAGTAAAAAATATTTAGGAGTGAAACTAATTGATTAAGTGACCCAAACAGACATAAAAACACACACACAAACATAAACAATATACAAAAACAAATACAAACAAATATGAAAACAACATATTGATAACAAAATATTTTTTTTATATATAATATATATATAAATAATTTGGCGTTTTTTTGATTTTTTTCCTAGAAACTGCTGTAAAAAAAAAAAAAAATATATTTAAAATAACAACTCTTGTATATACTTATTTCTAGAAATTTAGCTACTTTTGTTCAAGATAAGAACTAATGAAGTAATTTCGTAATAGTCTCTTAACCTCATTCACTGTGAGTTTGTAAAAAGGTTTTTCAGGGAATTTGTTTTGAAAATAATTCCATGAGTTTATTGCAGCAATTGTAAAAGAAAATCGTCCAAAGCAGTTATTATTGCTAGATGGTATAACCAAAGCACCTTACTGAGAAATTCTTGTTGGGTAGTTATGAGAATTTTGTAGAAGATTAAACCATTCTTTAAATAAAGATGGAACAAGATCATTAAAACTGCCTATCAATTAATAGGCAGTTTTCAATTTTAACATGGTCAACAAATTTAATTATATTAAGATGAGAAAATAATGGATTAGTGTGTGCATCACGAGGGAGAAACTTCATTAACCCTAAAGCTTTTTTTTGGAGAACAGAAATCCTTTTAATTTTACTTGCATTTTGGGCCCAGATGAGGAAACTGTAAATAAGGCGGGAATTAAAGATAGCATAATAAACTGACCTTAGGGTCTGTGGTTGGACATAGTATCCTATTTTAGAGAGCACTGAATTGGATCTGTTAGGTTTTAATGATAGATCATTCAAATTAAATTTCCAACTTCAGTTTTCATCAATCTTTACACCAAGATATTTCGCAAAAGGTGATTGGTAAACTTTAGTCCCATCGAGTTTTATTTTAAGTTCAGTGGTAAGATTTTTGTTTTTAGCTTTAAATAAAATAAGTTCAGTTTGTTTACATTTACAGAAATCTTATTTGCACTTAACCAATTAACAAGATTTTTCAAGTCATTATTAACAAGTTTATTGATTTTTTTAATAGATTTGTCAGTGAGCAAGAGGTTAGTGTCATCAGCAAAATGATGAACTTTACAGAATTTGATTCCTTGGTGAAGATCATTTATGTAAATAAAAAATAATAAAGGACCAAGTACAGAGCCCTGGGGTACACCAACATCGACATTACATAGACTTGATTGAAAACTACATCGACATTACATAGACTTGATTGAAAACCATTTATAGTAACAAATTGTTTGCGATTAGTTAAGTAAGATTTGAAAATTTATTTGCAGTACGCCTAATACCATAGTGTTTTAGTTTTTCTACTAAAACTTCGGTGTCAACTGTATCAAAAGCTTTCTGTAAATCTATAAAAATTCCACATCCATAATTATGCTTGTCAAGACATTTTCTTATAGTCTCAGTTAAGCTTAAGAGGACATAAGAGGTTGAATAATTTTTTCTAAATCCGAATTGTAGTTTACAAAGAACATTTGAAATGTTGAAGAATTCATAAACTCTATTATAAATTAATCTTTCCAAAAGTTTATCAATATTTGGACAAGAGTGAGATTGGGCGGTAGTTTGATGCATTAAGTTTAGATTTATTTTTGTGAATTGGTACGGTACGACTTTAGTAAATTTTAAGATATCTGGAAAAACTCCTTCAATTAAAAAATGTTAAAAATATCAGCAAGCAAATTT
>JAYJMI010084431.1:0-21114 GCA_036873855.1 Sarsia tubulosa
TTTACTTAACTTCCAGCTCCTCTTTTACAATAAACATATTTGGTCTCAGAACGACTAGGCTTTAGATAAATGTCAAAGTTCGCTATTCGTCTTAGTTATAAGTGAAGTTTAATTTTCGTGTGTATACTTTACTCTGTTGATCTGTAACGCTCTACTTGTTTTTTTTTGTTTTTTTAATCAAAATTTGTTGACAAATTTAGCTAATTAGAAGCTACCTATACCTTTTAATGTTAAAAGCAGATACAAAGTTGTACTACCTGTATTAAATTATTATTATTTAAAATTTAGAGCTTTGTATCAAAAACGTATTCAGGACTATTGGATATTGTCAACAAACCTTATACTGGCTTGCTGAACAGTTCAGATCAATACACATCAGAAGTAAAATTTTTAGTACCTGCTTCATGGGAATCAGGACAATACTTTGTTAGTGTTACCACAAATGCTCGTTATAACTTGTTTGAAAATAATGTGCGCGATAACAATAAGTTGTTAAAAGATTTAAACGTAAATCAAGTTCTCCCTGATTTATACATTGCTAAGTTCGACTTTATTATACAAGCAAATATAGATTCTGGAAATGTCTTGCTCGTTATTCAAAGTTCGGTAATCAAAAATATAGGAAAAGTTGATATTACTGGTCAAGTTTGGAGGGATGTTATACACATGGAATGTTTATCTGGCTTAAAAGTAAAAGTTTATAATAAAGTAGTAAATAAAGATCTATTTATAAATGAACAGTATACCTACGAAGAGACTTTATCTATCGGACGTCATGCAGTAACAAGTTGTAAGCTTATAGCAGATGTTGATTTTTATGGCACCATTTATGAGTCAAAAGAAAACAACAACAAATATACAACAGATAGGTTTTTACTTCCGCAGTTAGACGATCTTGTTATTGCTAACATATTGAAAGTTAAAAATCTAGATTTAGAACAGAACTTAAACATTCTAATGTCGGGTTCAAGTTACCTTCTTCACTTAACTTTTGAAAATAAAATGAAATATCCTACTGCTAAAGACATAAGAGGAGAGATTCATTTGCTTGTTAGACATAAATCTTTTTTCTTGAAATCCTTTACTGTATCGAGTTTGAAAGGAGAACAAAAACTAAATAAAAATATTAAAGTTAACTTGCCATTGTTTAGCTTTGGTTCATCATTGCTTATTCTGAAGCATGACGTACACAACTCGTTAATAAACAACCCTACAATTTATTCTACAGTTACAAGGGAGGTAAGCATACAATACCCACCTTCACCTGATCTGCAGCCGACATCTATAGAATATACAGTTTCAAAGACCGGTATGATAACAGTAACATGGACTGTTGAAAATATTGGTAATGATATGACAGCAGTGATGATGTGGACGGATATCATCGTGCTATCTAATAGCAAAAATCAAATATTTAATGAAAATTGGCAAACAGTTTCAACAGCTTATATCACAGGTAAACTACAGACAGATAAATCATATACAAAATCACAGGATTTTTTTGTACCAGATTCATTATTAGGAACATATTATATTCATATCTTTTCGGACTCTGAAAACAATATTATTGAGCGAAATGGTGAAGAGAACAACCAGCTAAGTAATAACAAACTCTACATTGTACCACCACTACTGTTGCCAGATTTTAACGTTGAAATTGTTGCTTTCAATACAACTTCAATTACAGCTGGTGATTCTGGGAGTGCATACTTTACAGTTCACAACTTAGGAGGACACTCTAAAACGTCTTCTTGGCTTGATACTATTCAACTAGAATCTTCTAATTTACAATCACCTATTTGGTTAGCATCAAAGATTCATTTTGATGGATTAGATAAAAATTCTTCATATTCTGAAAAACTTTCATTTATATATCCAGTTTACTTAGATGCAGGATCTTATAGGTTAATAGTTCACACAGACATCAATGAAAAGGTATCTGGAAAAACGAATAACAAAAAAATTGCTACATCGAATCAGTTTGATATCAAGAAGGTGTTAAAAATAGAAATAAAAATAACACCAACTTTAAAAAACATCACAGCAGTTCCTGGTCAACCAATATCTGTATCTTATACCATCAAAAATCTAGGTCCTGTTACATTATCAAGTACATTTCCTTATTATGTTATTGTTTACCTAAGCGAGGATCAACAACTCGACCCGTTTGATATTAAGCTAGGAACTCAAGAAGAGAACAAGAAACTTTTAGGTAATGCAAGCTACCAATCTTATATTGTATTCCAATTACCGTTCGAACTTTCAGCAACAAATTATTTCCTAATTTTACAATCGAACGGAAAGACAATCATTTCAGATTCGGTGCATAATAATGATAATATTCATCAAATATCTCTGACAAACCTTGGCTCCTTTAAAACTTCAGACTTGGCTGTGACCGATGTACAAGCTCCTGCAACAATAAAAATAGGAGACCAGTACTTTGGAAGTTTTTCTATAAAAAACAATGGGACAGAAGCAATTGCTGGCTACAAGTGTGACACAATATATTTATCTGAAAATAAAGTATGGGATCTAGACGATGCAGAAGTTGCGACCAAATGTGGGTTCATGAAAACTCTTGTTCCTGGTAACAGTATTAAGTATGACATCAGTAAAATAGTTCCAGTTGTCAAAGAAGCTAGTTTTTATTCTATTTTAAAAACACGCTCAAGCATTAAAGAAGTATTCTTGAGCAATAATATTGCTTCTTCTAAAAATACATCGTTAGTAATTCATAATTACATAACGCTTGGCGTAGAATCTCTTGTTGACATCACTGACGGTTTTGGTATTTGGCGTATTGCAAATGTACCATCAGGAGAATCACTTAGTTTCTATTCTGAGAGTTTAAATCCAGGTATCCAGATAGATTTGTTTGTAAATTTTCAAAATCCAGCTTCTACAGAAAGATTTATCGAGTTTTCAGGAGATCAAGCTTTATCAAAACAAACAGCAGTTGTGAAAAACACAAGAAAAGGAGATTATTATTTGTTAGTTCGCAATATAGAGCAGCAAAATAAAACTCCTTTTAAAGCCAAATTACTAGCAAAGATAGCAGTTTTTGAGATAGCAAGTGTATTCCCAAATGTTTCACCGTCGTTGGCATTACATTCTACAACATTTAAATTGAAAGGTTCTTTATTTCCCGCTCATTGTACTGTTATCTTTAGTTCCTCTTCGTCCAGAAAAGTAATAGAATCGAACAACACTTACAGATTAACTTCAACCTTGATTTATGTTACAACAGAAATGAGTTATTTTGAGGAAGGAGATATCATTGATATAGAGATTGTCAACTCAATAACCAAAGAAAAAACAATCTTGAAGACAGCTATTATTATTACACGTAAGGGTATAGGTTACATTACGACAAATGTAAATACTCCAGGATCTGTTAGATTTAATGAAGATATAGAATTTAGTGTTGATATTCAAAATAAAGGTTCGACAGATGTGTTACCACCAATTCTTCATCTAAGTATTTTAGGAAATGTTTCATTGCAGAACTATAGAGAGAGTAAAATACTAGAATCCGGAAATTTCTTACTACTTGGAACATCGTTAGATGGCCCTGCAGGAGTTCTTCCTCCGCATGCTTCTACCCACATTGAATTTAAAGTTATTCCAAACAACAGAATTGCAGCTTCGTTTCCAATATCACTCAAACAGTTAGAGGTCAATGACAACTTGGAACACCCATATATGAACATGAAGGAAGAATTGAAACCCAATTTAATAGAAGAGAGACAATGGGATCCTGTTTGGAATGTATTCTTAAAGAATGTTGGAACAGATATGACAAGTTTTCATAAAAGAATATGTCAAACTGCAACACATTTTAGTATGATCAAAGAGTCTTCTTCATCAATAGATAAGCTAGTAAAGTATGAACTAGATATTGCAAATGGAATGTATACAAGTAATAATCTTTACACTGTTGTTGATATCCAAGCTGATGGAGACAATTACCCTTATATTTCAATCAAACGGTATTTGAATCCCCAGTTATCGTTTAGAGACATTCCTGGACCATATAACGGAAATGGTCCCTTTGGAATTGGATGGTTAAGTCCATACTGGTAATAAGATCCTCTATATTTTTTTCCTTCTCTCCTTTGGAGACTTTATTGTGTTTATAGCATAATCTGTATACAAATATTAAATATCGAGTTAAACTATTTTTTATTAATAGCATATGAATCCTTTACCTAAAGTGACGTCATTTTTCAAAATAGCGCTAGTCTGTTACAACTTAAACTGGATGATCAGGATGATAAATTAAGGACTTTGTTGAAAAATACTTTCGGATTATTCCATAAGCAATCTAAGCGAAAGAAAATAGAATATAAAGTATAAGAATAACTGCACATAAAAATAAAATGCAAATTATACTTTCCATAATTAACTTCAATCAAACTCATGGAATGCAACACTTTTTTAACCCAATATGTATTTAGAATAAGATACATAGATATAGTTTAGTTTTTATTTGTTTAGGTCTATACGATTAAAACAGGTAACTGAAGACGAAATATTATTAGAGAAAGACAAAGTATTTTATAGCTTTGTGAAAGATCGTAACAGCAGCTCGTTTATAAGCAACATTAGCATTGGTTTTATAACAGAAACTGATGGTAAGACAGCTTTATCATAAATTACTGTGTCATTCTAATATTTACATTACTGACATAAAAAAAATACTAATATTTCCAATTGAATCTCGATGTAAATTATAACATTACTTCTCTACCTTTTTTTCTTGTTTTATTTAGTCTCGTGAATTGCTTGCTTTTTCATTAATGCTCTGAATAAGGGACTTACTTAGGTGTTTTGGCCAAAATAATTTATCACTACTGAAAATAAAAGATGACAATATCAGTAAGATTATGTGAATTAATTTAGCAACCCATGTGCAACATTTGAGATATTTATGTTTCCAAATAGGTAAACAAAAAAAATCAATAAGAAAATGAACTTTGTTGCTAAGTTTCGAAGTCTAAATCTAAATATACCAGATTGACTGGTCTTGCACTGCACTTTGCAATACATTAAATTATTCAATATAGGTTTCACAAATAGTTTCGCCTGAGTAAGTCCCTTTAAATTTGACTAGTTTTAGCATAAGTTTTCGGGGTAGGATGATTAAAGGTAAATTAAAAGGTATACACGTAATCTCAAAATTTAGGGAGACTTTTTTGACCCCCTATTTTTCTTGGAAAAATTGAAAGATCTATCAAACATAAGCATCTGGAAAAAATTTCAGCCATTTTCTATGTGTAGTTCCAAAGAAAATGGCTTTTTTTGACAAAAAAAATACATGTACTTTGTGTTGCCTACACATATTGGGTATGAAACCCTATTTTTAAAGTGCTATTGTGGGCTTATTTCTAGACTTCAGAATGGGATATTTAGCACATTGTTTCCTTGTTAATTTTACTTCCTTTGGAAAAGATCACTGATAGGATGTTTTTTTCTGGCAATTACGTGCATAAGTACCTTTAAGATTGAAGATTACATTATAGGGTCGTTGTTTGACTTATTGCAAAAAACCAAACTAATGCATATCTAATATCTTTTTATTGCAGATGGATATTTATTTAATAAAAATGATCAAATTCCAACAATTCTTTACATGTTTACAAAAGAAACTCGAAGTTTAACTAAGATATACCTTGAGGATAATTCCACTATTATCAGTTTTGAAAGTTCAATGAATGAGATCTCGGATAACTATGGAAATAAATTGATGATTTTTTATGGAGGTAATTCATTTGTCAGCGAGATTCAACAATACCATAACAATGAGTTGGTACATATTGTTACGTAAGTACTATTCTGTTATTAAAATCTATCTATATTTAAATATTTACGCTCGGTCAATGCAGATATTTTATAATAAACTTAGTCAAACAACAAAAACAGTCAAATAATTGTCTAAGGATCAAGTTTTTGAGAGAAAAATTAGTTTATCTGACTGATACTCGTTGATTCTACTGAGTTTTAAACTAGGCAATCATCAAGAATAATATATTAGTTTAATATATTTGTTGTGTAAACTTCAGTCGAATAATTCGACACCTTATTCTTTGTAATATTGTGCACTTTCGTCTTTTAACTCAAGTCCTTTTTGTAAAACTAAAAAGTGAAAATTCTGATTAATAAAAAAGTGGGCATTGTAAAGGTATTGGCACTTAATAAATCATTCATCGAGTTATCTAGAGCGTTTCCTCGGAAAGGTAGCCACTTCCGAGGTTGTCAGAGTATCGTAGGTTCGAATCTTGTTCGAAGCACCAAATTTTGATATGGTTTAAAATCATACTGGGAAATTAATTAAACTTTTTGAGATGACAATTTGAATTTTTGTAGTAAAATAGTTACGAGGGCTTTAATAAGTTGATATTAAAATTCCAAACGAGAAATCAATTTTTCAAGTTAGTAAGGTAGTAAATAATAAAAAATATGTTTTAGATATTTATACAACAACGATAAATTCTTGATACAAGTTACGTTGGACCTAAAGGATGTAACATATTATGAATATAATGAAATTCAGAAGACATTAAAACAGGTAGTTAATGCTGACTTATCAAGAACAGAATATTTTTATGATAATAACGGCCATTATACTGGATATAAGTCATACGTCGCAGATGGAACTTTGTTGAATGCTTTAAGTTATGAATCAGTGGGACCTGGCCAGTTTGTAATTACAGAGAATCCTGGAGGAAAGATTAATGAAGTAAAATTTGATGCTAACGGTAAACTTGTATCAATACTACCAAGTGGGTCACCACTATTACAAGTAATCAAGATACCAAATGGAAGAGAGATATATATTGACGATATGGTGAGAACAAAATGTTTTACGCAGGTTTATACATACTTAATGGAACCCCATATTATACTATATACAAATATACAGTGATTTAGAATGTATTTAATCGCATTTTTACTCTTGCTTGACTCCTATAGTGTCAAGTTATTGCTTGTTTAACTTTGACAAATACCAATAACGTTAAATAGGTTTTAACTTGCTTTTCCAAATATGTATCCCTTTGAATTTTTTTTTTTTTTTCTTATGCTGAATCAAACTTTAACCTGATTGTAAGTTTTTAGCATACTAAATCAAATATTGATTTCAATTTAGATGGTTGTTAAAGATGTTTATATTGACAAACAAGGGTCAAAGATAATTACAAATGCTCAAGAATCTACTGTGAAAATCAAAATGGCAGCGGATGGTATATCAATCTTGGAAATAGAAGATGAGAATAGGAACTTATACAAAGCTTCATACGTTGAAGAAAGATTGAGTAAATTTACATATCCTGATAACAAAACAGAAACTTATTCTTACGACAATAATGGACATTTGTCTGAAATGGAATCACGCTCACGGCAAAAAACGTCTTATAAATTTGATAAAGAAGGCAATTTATTTGAGAAAAAGTCTCCTGAAGATACTACCACATTTGACTACTTTGCAAATGGCTTGCTACAAAGAGCAAAAACAAAGCAAAGCACCATTGATATAACATACAACGAAAAGAAAGAACCGAAATCTGTGACTTATGACAACAGTAAAACCTTGCACTATTCGTATAATACTAACGGTCAACGCGTCTCTCTTGCTGACGATACAGGAGAATATAATGTTACGTACAATTATGATCAGCTTGGGCGCTTGATATACGCAAAACAGAATGGATTGATAAACTTGTTAAATATTCAATACTCAAACGGTGTATATAAAGCAAGAGTTACAAGTGATGGTACTACAACCTCTTTTACTTACAACGATAAGACGCAGAAACTAGAAAGCTTTTTAGTAAATGGAACACAGCAAAATGAAAATGTCAGTTATTCATATGATACTTTAGGAAGGAAGGTAAAGGTATCGTCTATAAAGATGGATGGAAATACAAACGCTTTACATGAATTAAAGTACTTTTATGATTCTCTTTCACAGTTAGTTTCATACAAAAACGAAAAAGGAGAAACAACGGAAGTGGCATACGATAAAGGTTGGAATCGAAAAAGCGTTAATACAGGAGTATCTGAAAACCAATATGTTTTAAACAACATGAATCAGATAGTACAAATAGGAGATGACGAATACTTAAGTTATGATGAAGATGGAAACTTAATTCGAGTTGAAAATATCCCACTTCAAATCGATCAAAGATATGAATATGGAGAAAATAACCGACTGACTAAATTTATAAATGGCTCTGAAAGTTGCACTTATTCTTATGATGCTCTTGGAAATATAAAACAGCAAATATGTGGTACTGATATTACAAATTATTTAGTAGATCCATTTGGTCCATTGGGCGCTGATATCATTGGAAAGGTAAGAAAACAGTTATTTTGTTTAAAAAACTTAAGCACTCCTTTGTGTCAACCATGTTTATACTAATTAAATATGCTTTTCAGATCTTTTTTCCAGTCTCAAATATTTAGTATTAAAATACAAAAACGCTTTTTTATTGTTTTGTTTATTGTCTTTTTTTATATTTTAGTTTTCCAATGGCAATTCTACCTACTTTTATTATGGTATGGAACATGGACTTATTTCAAAACACAACATTTACAATAACAAGACTTTTTACTATCATTTTGACAATCTAGGGTAAGTATAAACTACATGTCTTTTTTAAAACAAAATAAGGAAGAAAAATTTATTTTGAATACGTTTAGCAAGCCACAAACCCATTTATTATAGCCATATAAGGGGCTTACTTAGGTGAATTTAATTTGCGAACCCTATATTGAATTTAATGTAAGTGTAAAGACCAATGTAAGAGCAGTCAATCTGGTAAATATTTTCTCACGAGATACAGCCGATAAAAATTGAAATTGTGAAAAAGCTCACTTGCTCCTTGATTTCTTTTTTTTACATATTTTTCAAAAACTACACTTAGAAATTTGCTCAATTTTTCACAGAATGTTACTGACATTGTAATCTTTGATTTTAGAAAGTTTCAGTTGGAATTAAAATATTTTAGCCAAAACACCTGAGTAAGTGCCTTTAATGTGTACAAATCAACCAACATTACTGTTTTAAATCACAACTAATTTAAATCGTTTTAATACGAATTTTTTTTTATGTGATACCAGGTCAGCTATTAGTCTTACGGATACAAAAGGTAACATTGTCAATCAGTACAGATACGACCCATTTGGGAAAGTAATAGAAAAATTTGAAAACGAAGAAAATGAGTTCCAGTTTGTTGGCCAATGGGGTGTTAGGGCATTAAAAAACATTGATGGTATTTACAACATGAGAAGTCGAATGTACATTGTTCGTTATGGAAGGTTTATGAGTATTGACACATATGGTTTTAGTGGAAAAAGTACAAATCTATATTGCTACGTAGGAAATAATCCAGTTTCAGGTAACTAATTATGTTACGATAACAGTCGTGTTTACTATTTTTATTGTTATAGAATTCCTATCCCGATGTATGTGTTATTTTTTTAAGTTTGAATAACTTTACAACAATATTTTTATTTGTACAACTTATACAGCTGTCATCTTTATTTGGTTTTAGGTATTGATCCAAAAGGCACATGGGTTGTACCAGTAGCAGGAGCTTTAATCAATATGGGACTTTTTATTATCGATGATCATATCAAAAGTTATAGTGGTACACAAGGTAATGTTGCTTAACTTGACATAATCTACTTAAATATCAGGAGCTATATCAAACATTTAAATTCTAAAACGATTGCAGTTGGTTTATATTTAATAAAAATATAAGAACTGCAATTCCATTTAAAAGAAGTGTATGAACGAAACTGTTGTAAAGACTGTTTAATATTATATAATTTCAAAAAGTATAATCACGTGCGGCCACGATGCTATGTGTATTACTAGTATGGATGAAAATTAAACTAACATGCCCTAACAACACAACATACAAAAATAAAAGAATAGTCCCTTGCATCTTTTATTTCCAAGATCACCTATAAAGTATTAATCGCGCTTATTTAAATATTTTTAATATTGGCAAAGAAACTTAAACTTGTTCTCTCAATTTCATCTCTAACTAGTTTCACGGCACGAGACTCGAAACCTGTTTTTGCGTTATGTATTATTTATTTCGGGAGGTAAAAATATGCATTTTTTGAAACTAGTTAGAGGTGTATTTCATCTAAGTGATTATTTATATGCTGTTTGTGTTTCCCAATATACTGTTTTTACTCAAGGAATAAAGGCAACAAAACTTTTCTGTTTTCAAAATATTTAACGTTAAGATATGTTTCAGAACAGATCTTTCAAGGCTAATGAAAACTTGTACTTTATATGTGTTATACATAAAGTTTCCCGCCTTAAATGTAAACAGCAACAATATAACGATGAGAATTTAGGCAATAGATTTAATCTTTAAAGAAGACTGATAAAACAATGAAGCACATTCTAAAGCAAATGAAATATGGCTAATTACTTTTATAATGAATATTTTTTAACAGTATTGCTCTAGATGTAAAATTTTATCCATTGTGCTTTTTCCTTTTGAATATGTGGCTTTTTCTGTGAATTATTTTTTAAAAATGTATCTGTTCGTTTTCCAAGTCGACGTGTTTACTAAGTTTTCCGGTCAAACTGAATTTCCCGTAATCGGAAATATATCAACATTCAATGTAGTTTGTTTTACCAGCCTAGTGCGCAAGTTCAAAGTCCGACTTGACCATTCCGTGAGCGATATATTCCATTATCCTTAAAGGGTCTATTATACAGCGTTGAAACTATTGACAGAATACTCATTTTTATTATTTAAAACAAAGTTAATTTGGATAATATGTGTCTCGAGGTCCAGTTTTTAAAACTTTGATTTTATTTTAGAGCACTCGCTTTTGCATTCTTTCATTATTCAGGATATATGAATTTAATCGTTTGTTAATTAATATGACACACCCTTTATAATATACAAAATATGACCTATAATCGTATTGAAAAGCCTTTATATAATTATCTATCTGTTTCTACAAAAAAGAATCATTGAAAATAATTCAAATAGCAGATAAAAAATTGAAATATATTGATTTTACGGTTTACATTACAGATCCTCCTTTGAAATTTTGGTCTGGCTTAATTGGTGCTGGTGTTGCAGGAGCAATTCCAATTCCTGGAGTTGCTGATGCAGCAGGTAATATTGTAAAGCAAGGTTTTCAAATGGTATTTGGAGATCATAAGTTTGATTTGGTAGACTTTCAGAAAGATGTTGTGTCCGGAGTGGTAATGGGAAACATTGGAAAGAAGGTGTCTGCGATAACTGGAAAAGTAACGGGAATCAGTAAGTATTCAGTTGTTAAATTACATACGAGAATGCATAACATTGTATAGGTACAAATTAGAAAAGAGTTTGTTAGAAAAAAAATTAAGTCCATTTCTAGCAATAGCAATCTAGAACAGCTATAACTAGAGTGGAATTAGATCCCATGATTTATGTAACAAATCAACGAAACTACCTGCAACACTGAGTGCGAGTCACAACCTAATTCGAATTGAATTGATTTGTACACGAAAGAGAAGGGGAAGGCAGCAATACATCCCTAATTTGATACACTCAACTGCTTTACTCCAAAGTATGCTCAACGCCAAAGGTTAATTCAAAAGTTTGATACATATGTATACCATAACATTAAGGAATCTTCTATTTTGTTCCTTTTCTTCTCTTTCACATCCTTGAATATATTTTATATAAAATATTTTTTGTAGCAGCACATGGAAATTTCAAATAAAAAGTATCAATTTCATAAGAAATGCATTACATTTTTTTCAGTTTGGAGAAAAATGTTGAGACAAATATCAAAGATACCATTTGTAAAAAAAATTGCTGCAAGGCTTGCAAAAGAAACATTAAAAGGAATAGCATCACTTATTAAAGGCAGGATTGGTAATTGGTTATGGGATGCCCTTTGTAAAAAGGCTGGGCAAGTAAAAGTGCGATCCTCTTGTAGTGCATTGAAAGATATTTGGGATGGTTTCTTAAGATGGGTACAGTCGATGGATCCCGTAAGTGTAATTTTAGTTAACATTGACATATTTATGACGAAATATATCAGTTTGGGCAAATACTGATAAACGTTTTAAATACAGTTTGAGCAAGTTTACTGATAAACGGGATAACCAGAAGTGAATACATTTTTATACATACATATCAAACTAGAAATCATGCTTTTTTTTCCGAATTTCTTTCCGACATTCATCTCGCTTCTTCTTGATGAAACCTTTACAGGGCTTACTCAGATAAAACTAGTTTGGGGAACCTACATTGAATTTTATGTATTGCAAAGAAGTGTGAGATCAGCCAATCTGGTAAATATTTCCTAATGAGAATCAGTCTAACAAAAGCGAAAGACTTCCAAACTTTGCAAAATCTCAAAATCTACACATTGAAATTTGCTCAAATTTTCACAGAATTTTACTGATATATTCATCTTTCATTTTACAAATTTCCAGTAGGGATTAATTATTTTACCTTAGTAAGTCCCTTTAAACATTTTTTACCTTATAACAGTAACATTGTAAGCAACAATTGAACCATCGAAAACTTACATGCAAAACGAAAGAAATAATGTTCTTATAGTCGAATTGTAAGATTCGCTATCGATATTTGTTTAATTCCTGTTACTTTGACTAAAAATATAATAGGAATACTAATAGGATGATCTTTCTTTTTCCATTTACTAACTAAAATTTCTTTGTATCATTAATACCAAGTTTAATTTAGAATGACATTCTTGGTCCTGAGGGCTTCGGAGATGCTAAATTCATTGCAGTAGATACAATTTTAAAATATAAAATTCGTTTTGAAAATCATGTAAATGCTACTGCACCTGCGCAAAAAGTTTCTATCAAATCAAAACTTGATGAAGATTTAGATTTAAGAACATTTAGGATTGGAAATTTTGGATTTGGCAACTTGACATTTCAACCAGAGAAATCTTCGCCCGTTTTGCAGGTATGTATTTGTTTTGATATTCCATATTAGTGTTGTACAATTTTAATGTAATGTATCAACAACAGAATATTAAAAAAGATAAATATTAAAAACCTTTTTTAATCAATCTACGTGGATAAATTATGAAAACCAACTTGAGGCAATTTTGAGGACATTTGAAAAAAAACAGAACAAATGTGAAACTGCATCTATTGTCTGTTATAACTGTAAAAGAAAGAAGTCTTACTGTCATAGCCTTGTTGACTATGACGTTATCAAAAAGATGCGGATGTCAGCACACATTGTGTTTATTTATTTTTATTGATATTAGTACTACAAGTGTCCAAAATTTAGTTCCCATAACCTTTATATTTTCTGGCAAATGGAAGGTAATATCGCCCCAATTACCCCAACCCCATCATTATAAATTAAAAATTTGCAAAAATTGCATTGTTTAAAATGAATAATTTCTGGAGATTCATGGAATCAATTCCAAACACTTTTGTGAATCTATGAAGGATAAACACTTTCTTTCATGAAAATTCTTGATGTTGTTTCTATCGTGGTACTCAGTTTTTTTTTTCTTTTCTCCTCATGAAAATTTAGAATATTCTCATTGCTATATACATCTTTCTCATTGCTATATACATCTTTCTCATTGCTATATACATCTTTTATTTCTTAATGGTAATAGTTTAATTATTCCCCTCAGACTTAAAGATGCCTTTGTATTTAATTTGCGATTTAAATGATCGACTAAAAGTTCTTTGAGATACAATATCAAATATCTTCTAGAAAAACTACGAGCTTCATTCTAATCTATCGTTTTATATACGTGTGTTTGGTGGGATTGATGTAAATACTGGAGAATTGATATTTGAATTAGAGTCAATAGATCCAGTAACAGGTTAGTATTTGGTTAATATATGTTTGAAGCACGAATGGGAAATCCCGTATAATATTGAGCGGTTATATAACTCAGAGAGATGGGAATACAGATATAGAGCTATCATTACAATTCTATTGTAGAGAGCTTGTAACATTCTACCGTCAAGTTGAACTACAAAATGATCATTAAAAAGGCGATAAAAACTTTTTAATTACAAAGCAAGAACGATCATTGGTTATAATTGAAAATATTTGGGTTTTTTCAACCTCAAATAATTTTCTTAAAAACCCATATAAAGATTTCAAACAAATTACAGTTGATTTTTTAATTCCATTTTTAATTGTTTTTTTTAATTCCAGTTTTTACTACGCAACTTGAACTTGTTTTATTTCTATATATATCTATTAAATCTATTATACCAAATTTTTAGCGATATGGGTTGGTTGTTTGATTTTGTAAGTCCACTTCATATCTATATTAAAAACGAAAGATCAATCTACTATTGGTTGGGGATTTAAGTGACGTCAAAATATGTTTAGATAATCTCTCTGTTCAAATAGTAAAATTAATAAAAATCGGAATGACATTAATTATTTATGACATAGTTTTAGTTTAAAAGGAGTTGAACGTTTTTAACACATAATATTTTTTATCCCTTTAATTCCCATAGGGCAAAGACCAGCAAGTCCAATTATTGGCTTTTTACCACCAAACCCATTAAACGGTACCGATGGACAAGGATATATTTCATATTCTGTTGAACCCAAAACCGATACTCCTACGTTGTCAACAATTGATGCCAAAGCAAGCATCATTTTCGATCAAAATGAACCAATCGATACTCCTCCTATATTCAATACAGTAAGTAGGCTATAAACAAAATATAAGTTCAAAGTTCAACGTGCACTGTCATTTTCATTATTTTCAAGATGGCGGTAATTAGAGTAAAAAAGTATATTATGGTTCCGATAATGAAATATGCTAGATAATTTTTTTTCTATATTCATTCAGATTGATGCAACGTCCCCTGAAGTGAATGCAACATTAATCAGCTCTTTAGAAAACACAACATCTATGATTCTCTCAGTATCCAAGAAAGACAATGGTTCTGGTGTTAATTATTTTGATGTGTTTAAAAATAATGGTAAGAGTCAAGAATTTTTTGCAAGACAGGAAGGAGATACTGAGCAATATTCTCTTAGTGAAAATTTACTCTGGGATTGAGGTTGGCTAGGTTAAATAACCTAGAAATTCTGGTTTTAATTTAAATTATCAGTTCAGCTACGAATTTAAAATTTTCAGTTAGTTTTTCATGTACAATATTTTGTAGGCATATGTTTATATCAGCAGTGACTGCACTGGAAATTTAAAAAATCTAAAATTGGAAACACAATAAGTAGGATTTTATCTATTCTCTTGTGTTAAATTGAAGTAGAGTTTAGGTATTCTTTGTTAGTTCAAATACTGCTAAAGTATCTACAAAATATTTTTTTATATGTATTATTTTAGCTTCATCAAACCCGGAAAAAATACTACAAGGTTTAAAATCAGACGTAGTTGTTCTTCCTCTCCTTGCTGGTAGTGAAAATGAAATTTATCTTGTTGCTGTTGATAATGTGGGCAATAGAAAACCTGTTCAAAGTAGTGATTATATAAAAATCATTGTACCGCCAGGTTTGTTTTTTTTCATTTCTATACTTTAATAAAGTTAACAAGTCGCCTAAATCTGAATTTTGCATTGTTTTGTTATACTAAATTATATATAAGTTATTATAGGTTGTAATAAATAATTTTCTGATTGGGGTCTTATCTGAAGTTATGTTTCATATGATACTATGATATCAACATTTTAGAATATGTGTTTTTGTTTTAAAGTTAAGTTTCGCTATTCTTTTAGTTACTTGTATTGATTTGAATGATTGTTCTGGGCATGGTGTATGCACTTCAACGAACTTATGTTCCTGTTCTCAAGGATACTATGGAGCGGACTGTAACTCAAGTAAGATTGAATAGTTAATTTTTTATAATGTACTATGTATACCACAGTCTTAAAATTAAGTTAGGTTTATATAGTTGACATTATTTATTTTTATTAGAGAGAAACGATAACTTTGATACCAAGTCACAAAATGACAAAGAAAGCACAATCACAGAAAGCTAGTTCACACATAGATTTTCTTTTTTTAAAGCGCAAGGAAAAAAGAAAAAGATCTAAAACTGTAAAGGTGTGTTGAGATTTCTCTTATTGAAGTAAGCTTTTAGAGTTTTTTATGGATTCTACGTGAAAAGAAGTCCCCACGAAACAAGAACGTTTTTCCTTGAAAATATAAATATAAATATAAAATCCTTTAAAAGCAGTATACCTTAAGGGCAATAATTTTCGCGAGCATTAAATTTCGCGAATTTCGCGAGTTTTGGGTGAATTCGCAAATTTTAATGCTCGCAAAATAAGCTTTTTCACACTTAACCTGTAACTTAGGCCAATTAAACCTTAAAAAACAGTAAAACTTGAATCTATTGGCAAAAACTAATGCTCGCGAAATGTAACTTTTTCCGACTCACGAAATTAAATGCTCGCGAAAACTAATTCCCTTAAGGTAATCAATAATATTTACTTTCAGCTGAGAAACCTATGGATCCACCAATAGTATTTGTAGAAGAAGTTGAAATCAACAGTTCACAATCAACTTGGCCGTTAAATATATACGCTAAGCGAGGTAATAACACTGAACGGACATCGCTTGTGGTACAAATAAGTAACATACCAGATGCCATACAACTATCAGATGGACAGCGTAATGGAAGTTCAGTACTTCTTACAGAAGATCAACTACAAAATCTAACATTTACAATGAAAGAAAAATCTTCAACATTCAATCTACAAATTGTTGTTACAGAAACTGATAAAAATGGGAAACATCGATCAAGAACTTCATTTACCAAAATAGTAATGGATGCTTATTTTCCAAAACCAGATATCTATATACAGAAGTTCGGTTGTTTCGAAAAGGGCAGTTCGACTATATCTTTAAATGTATCTGTCCATCTACCATACAACTCAAATGGAACTACAAATGTAAATATCACCGGCTTACCATTAAATGCGTCAGTAGCGAATGCCTACATTAAAGAAGGACACTTTATTGTAAACAACACCCGCTTTTTGAAGCCTTTAATCATTATTGGCACCTTTCACCAATCTGTAAATATCAACATTACTGTAGAGGCAACAAAGGAATTTGGAAAAACTACCAAGTCTGTTCTATTGGAAGAATGTCAAACAAGTACGTATATTATCTCAAACTATAACTATAATTGATATTCCTGTATATAAGGGTTAAGTGTAAAAAACGGGGCGTGCAGTATGTTTGCCTAAATTTTGCAATATTCAACTAAAAAAACATTCTTATAAATAATGAAATTATAGTATTCAACAAAAGTCTAAACATTTAAAAACAAAATTACCATTTTAAAAATAATCATAAGATTTAAAAAATTATTAAGAGAAAATATACCATGCAAGGAAAATATTCTTTCTTATTTCCGGAAATTTTCCGGGACTTTTTTCCGGAACGTTTTTTCTTTTTTTTTTTTTTCTTTTCTGTTTACTATTTTTCTATCTCGCTGACTTCTCTGCCGCAAGCGGCTGAATTTTTCATTTTTCATTCAGTTACGTTTTTTTCATCTTTATTAAACAAAAACGTTTTGCTGGAAATTATCTTCTAATATCTCTGATCTGGTCTTAAAAATATCAAAATATTGGTCTCTAATTTAGCTCAACAATGTATTTTTAACTTTCTCTTACATCGAAAGTTGTTAAAATCATTTTAAAGATTTATGAGTTTTGATCTATAGACTCGATCTATTGACTTTGTTGACGTATAATACAGGAAGAGCTTAAAAATGATAAATCACGTGGTCCTGAACCGTTATGCCCAGTCTTTATAAAACAATTTTTTTTTTCAATTAAAGGCGCAAAAACGATGGTAATTGCTACTTTTTCTATTATTATATGTCCTTGATTGTAATTGCTAATAAAATTCGTGTAAGAATAGCAACATTAGGAAAAATAGGAGTATAACTGTAAAACAAATTTTTTTTGTCATTTTATAACATATATTTTAGTCCTGGAGACAGATTCATCAAATAGTGCTTGGCTTATTGTTGGAGTGGTAATTGCAATATTGGCAGTCATCGTGATTATTGTTGTTATTGTGTTTAAAGTAAGAAGAAATAAGCAACAGAATAGAAAAGAAATGGAAATGCGCTAATTATTATAATATCTAAATGTCTAAACAAAAACGCACAAGACAATAAGCTTATGCTTAGCACGATAGAAAAAGGTTTCTATATTAAACATTAGAAACTGCACGCAACAAACGTTCGGATAGATAAAGATAAATGCATGGAATAAAAACTTGGAATAGTCTAAACAATGCACATACGTAAAAATAAGAATTAACATTTGCGAGGACAGATTTATATATTTGTCAAATATATATATGCGCTTTACTATATCAATACGAAATAACTAACTTTTGCAAAATCAGTTGTTGGAGTTACCAAAGTGAATGTTTATGTGCTGTCAAACTGAAAAGGGGACACTTCTTACGAAACACTCATTGCTAGTGTAATACTTGCTTGTAAATAGAGCTTAATCTTTAAAATGGAGAAACTTTTGCGGTTCGGTATAACTTTCGCCTTCTGCCGTTATTATAATAAGATTTGTGTGTAAAAAAATTTCGTAAAAGTATATTTTACGTACTTTTGCAGTACAAAATGAGCTAAAAGCCGAGTTTCTTTAGATTTTACAAACAAATATTACGACAAAAATTTTCAAAACCTAGATAGTCTCTTTTAAACATCAGGAAACAATTCTCATCAAAAAAACTTCGCGGTTGAAAAAAGTTTAAAAGTTCGCAGATCTCAAAAAGAATGTTTCGCGAGACAAACTTTCGCGGAAAAGACCAAAGTCCGTAAAAACCATCAAAGTTTCTCTCCGCAAAAGTTTCTTCCATAAGAGTAGCTGATTACTAAACGTAGTCTATTATTATAAAGGGTAACCCTAGTGTGGACAATTTAGAAACTCTGAGTTTGTGATTAATAATATCTGTTTGTAGAGCTATAAAATTTGAAAGGAATGTTATTATTATCAAGTCACTATTTTTTTTGCTTTGCATTTTTTGTAATTTCCTATAAACCTATTTACCGTAATACATCCGCCATTATGGAATTTTTAACTTTAAAGTTTAAAAAATTCGGAAAAAATGAATACGATATTTAAAATCCTCGTCAAAAAATAAGCCTAACCTGAAAATTTCATTACGTAAATAGTGTACAGGCTCTTTTTACTCCCCTAAATACAGTTTTACATATTCCTATAACTTTCTTCGATGTGCTTAAAAAATAATGGAAACTTATTTATATGCTTATTTTAAGAGGAATTCGGATACTTTATTTGTTTTTGATATAAATTACTAATAAAAAAGTTCAAAATGGCGGATCCTTATAGTAAATAGGTGTATTACGACAACTCGGCTAGCAAACCAACACCCAAAAACGACTTTAAAAGAAAATACTAATCGAAAGCCAGATCATTTTTAGGAAATTCTCACATAATTACATAATTACCATAACAACTGGTTGTTAAGGGTTAAAGGGAAAGTACTTTACTGAAATCGACCAAAAAAGGCTTTCTGAACACTTCCAATGTTCTATGGGATGAAAATGGCTTAAGTACACTTATTTACCGTAAAAAACCCGCCGTTTTAAACTTTCCGTTATTTTTTAAACACGAGACTGGTAATTCTTATAAGAGATTTGACCGTAATTTTGTGAAAATTAGACCTCTGCAATTTTTCCTCTGATTATCTAAAATTTTGTTATTAGACATATATTTTGATGAGGATTCCAAATATTGCATTCATTTTTTCTGAAACTTAGTTTGAAAATACATAATGGCGGATTCAAGTAGGTATATTATTCGGTAGGAATAATTAGCAACAATTTTTTACTTAAATTATATTATAGCTTAAATCTAGAATTTTTTTTTTAAAACAAGCAAAATTTTCTTGGTAAGAATATTAAAAATTAGTTTGTTCTCAGCAAGTAAAAACTGTTGGCAATAGTTCTTACCTTGAATGAAATTCTTGGTAAGTAAAAAAATCTTAACAAGTATATTAGACTGAAAAAGGTAATAAGAACTTACATGATAAGGGCTGAATTCCAAATCCGTGAGCAAGATCTGTTAAAAGCAATTTTTTTATTGAATCTTGCTATTTAGGCTATAACCTTGCAAAAAATTCATGTTGTCATTTTTTTCATTTTTTTTCTATTTTTGCTTAAATATCAAGATTCAATAATAAAAAATTGCTTTTAACAGGTCTTGCGTGCGGATTGTCATATTAACTGAATTCAGCCCATACCTATAATATATCATATTCTCTTCTAGCCTGAGTCACATCCACGCGAAAACAAGGTTTTACGGTGCGTAGAGTTTGTACTCAGGCTAATTCTCTTATCGTGTATTTAATGATCGTACTTGAAATAAATGTACACATTGTGATCTTTTATGTATCACCTAAGGAGAAAAATTTGATTTCCTTGTCAAATTTAACATTAAAATGGTTTCATTTTTTAATGCTGAAGCTCTAACTTAGATTTAGTACATTAAATTTAGTACTTACTTTACATTTTGTAACTAAGGTAATTAATTAAAGAAATAGACGATATTGCTGTTATTAACATGTGCTTTAAAATCATGCATTGTGGGATTTCCTGGGGTATCATTAAAAAAACAATTACTTATGAGAATAGTGAACTATATAACCATTTGCAACTTTTTTATGGTATTGTACTATTGAGATGTCCCAGATAATCCCACAATGCAACATTTTAAAGCACATGGTGATAACAGCAATATCGTCTATTGTGTATAATTATATACTATATGTTTACACTGTTGGTCTATGTAAGTACCAATATTTATGCATTATAACATTCTATCTCGAAAAGTGACGCAAAAAACGACCGAACAAAATATTTTCTATATTAAAAAGTTGATTATGATGAAGGACTAAAAAAAATACAATTATGTCTAAATTATGGTGATATTTCAATAAAGATACTATTCTCCGGTGATTAAAATATATTCTATAATAATTTAAACCAACTGAAACATATTAACCCTATTCATACCGGCGCATTTCGAAGATATTTTTCCCCGGGATGAAATTGATTTTTCGATGAGGTAATAATAATATGTGACCCCGA
>JAYJMI010084432.1:0-11290 GCA_036873855.1 Sarsia tubulosa
CTTTAAGACAAATAACCCGAGGGAAATTGTCTAATAGCTTAAATTGCAAAGGTATACTTAAAGGGAGAAGAACTTTTTAATCAAAAGTATTAAAAATTGTAATAGAAATTCTATTATATTCATGTAATTTCATAACTCAACGCTTTAAAACAAAGGGTTATTTAATTAGTCTATATTACCATCATCAATTGGTACCACAGGCTAAGCATTTTGTAACGCTACATTATTGCCAATAACACCATCTTAACTTACAAGGAATAGGATCAAAATAAGGTTTAACTTCCAACCTAAAATGATTCACATCAGGTTATGCCTAATACCTAAGATAAAAATAGGAATCACTAACTACTTTTATAGCAATGTCTTCAGAAGAGAAGGGGTGGGCTGGGAAGGCACAATCCCCTAACCAGTTTACATATTTTGAAGCCTCTTTTTAAAAAAGGAAGTAAAACTGAGCCTAAAAATTATCGACCAATCTCTCTGCTGCCCATTATTTCAAAGGTTTTTAAGACTCAAATGTTTTTGAAAGAAAATAAAGTCCTTTATAACTATCAATATTTTTTAAAAAAGTACTTCCGACACTGAAAAGATGTTGATTTTAGCCAAATATATTACTATGTGTTATTACCAAACATTGAGCAATCTTATTTTGCTGATTTGAAATAACAGTAGATCAAATGCATTTATACAAAAGTTTGAACTATAGTTTACAGTTTTCATTAAAGATATAGAAGTATTAGGATATAAACTTATAATTAAAGCTAGAAACCAATAAAAAATTAAAGACAGGATTAAAAGAATAATGGTTGAAATTCAATCCCACAGCACAATTCAATCCACAATCCCACAAATCTTGATGAGATTTTTTTTTATCCAATAATCATTTCATTTCATTTTTTGCTGCCAAATAGAAAGAATTGTTGATGCAGCAAAAAAAAATAAAAAATTAATTAAATACTCAGAAACATACTGAAATATACGTTTCAGTAACAAAATCTACCTTTTCAACCATTTTCAGGAGCCTGTGGACAAAATTAAAAACTGGCTTTTAATAATATTCTTTGATTTTCTTTTTCTACTCATTAAATAGAACAATTTTGAAAAATTTCTCAAGGTTTGTCCATTTGTAGTTTTTGGCTAAGAGAATTCTTAGCTTTGACTAGAGGCTAATTTTTGCAGAAATCTTACAAATAGGGTTATTTTGAAATTGACATAAAATAAAATGAAAAAATAATTTTTAGCAGAACTTTTAAACCTAAAGTAACGTCCATGGAAACTATCTAATCTGTCCATTTAAGTGATTTAGAGATAAAAAAGCCTTTCATAATCTCAGATATTGTTCTCAATCTATTTCTAATACCAAATTTATGGTTATTTTTTTTTTTTCAAAGGTTAAATTTAGAGAAACATCAAGATATCCCATAAGTTTATTTTCTGAATGTTGAAGCATTATATTAATACTAACAACTAATATAAAATTTAGACTTTCTAAGTAAGGGGGGCCGGCCATTATGGATTAACGAAGATTCATAAAATTGACAATTTTTGTGACTTTAGACCCAAATATCTGGTCAAGCCCAATTTCGCCCATGAGTATTTTTTATTCGAAAGTACTCTATCTAAATAATTGAAAAAACAAAAAGTATTCATGGGGTAATGCTTGCATCTTGTGGAATTGGGCCTCAAAAATTGACCTAATTTGTAAAAGAATGTGGTTTTGAGCAATGTTTTTCAGTGACGCCACCAGCATCACATTATTTTTGTTGGTTATTTTGGTAAATACTCATCGTATATATCATAAAACACCTAAGAAACTCATGGGACAGTGTTGGCATAAAAAAATAACTGACTATGAAGTTGCAAGGTCAGAGCATTTCACTATTACTTGACAATAATGTGTGATTTTCAAAGGGCTGTACATAACTCAG
Source organism: Sarsia tubulosa (assembly GCA_036873855.1). Taxonomy (NCBI): domain Eukaryota; kingdom Metazoa; phylum Cnidaria; class Hydrozoa; order Anthoathecata; family Corynidae; genus Sarsia; species Sarsia tubulosa. The sequence goes on from JAYJMI010084432.1 coordinate 1,929, forward strand.
AAACGGAAAAAAATTAGATGAAAATATTTCACACAAATCCCATATACTATGACCAACATACTAGAAAATCATCAAAATCACTCACATGACCTGCCTGATTCTGACAGACAATGGCTCTTAACTGAAACTCAAAAGGTTTTGTACTTTTATTCTTACAGTGAACAAGTCAGCTCTCGACGATCACATGGTTGCCCATTTGTTCAAAGAAAATGAAAGTACTGAAGTAATAAATCAAGACGTTCTCCAAGAAAAAGAAATATTAAAAACTATTGATGGAAATTTAAATGACAGTGCATTAGCAAAAGCTTTTCAGGAGGAAGAATATAAGAATAAAGCAGCAGATGAAAATGTTTTGAAAGATGAAGAATTAGCAAGGCTTCTTCAAAATAATGAAAAAGAGAAACAAGAATCTGAAGACTTTAAGAAACTACAAGTAAGTAAGTTTTTGATCCTTTCATATTATTGAAAATTTGCAAAACATCCAATGATTCGTAATTAGTTAAACAAACCTTGAATATATCAAGAATGTTTTAGGAGCAAATTGGTGACTGGCAATAATTCATTTTCTATATACAGGGTGGGCCAAAAAATACTGACCCCCCTAATAAAAATTTACGTAAAAATATCAATATCAATAATTAGACATTGATTTTTTCCACAAACAGTATTATGCCTATTAAAGGCAGTGTTTAAATTTTCATGCAACTAAGATTTGTATTTTTTGCAAAATCTAGTATTGTAGTTTACTAGTTGAAAAACAGGGTGTAACGAAACTAACAACTTATGAGTTTCTATAGAAATTTGCTTATCTATGGATACTGATATCTGTTCATTTCTTCTGTTTTGATGGTATTATTTTACTGATATCTGTTCGTTTCTTCTGTTTTGATGGTATTATTTTATATCTGCAATGTAATAGCTTCTATATAAATTGTTTCATAACTATGTAAAGTAAATTGTGATTTTATTATTATGTTAGGTATTGTTAAACAGGCAATAATTATAGAGAGTTCTTTCTAGCAGTTTTTACACTATTAGTCCAGTTCATAAAGGGGGGGTATATTAGATATAAAGATTTTAAAATACGAAAAATAAATATTTTTGCTGAGTCAGCAGTTCTTTAGCAGTTTCTCGTATTTTAAAATCTTTATATCGCTTGAACGGTATCTTTAAACCCAACTTGCAATAACATTTTTTGATAGAGCTTCAAAAGATCTATCTATTACACCTACTCAGTTTGATTAGAAATATGCTAACCACCTGCTGACGTCATTTGAAAACAGTGAAAAATACCTAATTTTGGTCCTTAAAATGCAAATATCTCGGGAGCCAGATATGAAAAAAATACTTCCAATACCTTTTTCTTCTACTTTTTTTTGATGTGGATTCAACTAAATCATTTGTTTTGACTTTTGAAAAAATAAAATTAAAAAAAAGCAAAGGGGGGACCCTTTACTTCGTAAAAAGACATTCTGGTCCTTATATTATGCCTCATAATTCCTAAACGGCCCCACTACAGCCTGATTACCTAACATATTCGGAAACTACGATAAAAAATACACTAGAAAAAGTAGGTCTCATTAATATCGGTGACATGGGACGATACTCCCTCTTCTTGAAGTGGACTATATACATCACGGAGTGCTAGAGAAGTCATACGGCAAAGACAATTCTAGAATTTTTAAGTGCAAAAATTTCAGACTCTATTGTAAAATAAATTTAGCCATCGAATAGTCTCGATTTAAATCCGCTAGACTACTCTTTTTTGGGTGCATTGGAGTAGCTTTGTGTATCTCTCAAGATATGTAATAACTGATGTCAAATCGCTAAAAATCGCGAAAAAGAACAGCTTGGAAGCTCTAATTGAGGCAAATAAAATTAACCATATACCAATCACAGCTAGGCTAAATTGATGTATACTTATTAATAAAGAGGGTCATAATGAACAAGTTTTTAGTATATAGATATTAAGTTACTTTTAAATTGTTAACTTTATAGAATATAGAATTTGTTGAAAATTATGGAAAACCTAAGTATCGTTGCACCCTGTTTTCCAAACTCAATCTCTGTTTCTGAGTTTTCACAAAAATTGTTTGTTGTAGGCAAAGAAAATTTTCCACCTGTTTTTCAATTAGACTTAAATAGTGTTGTGCTAAATTTGTTGAAATAAATCGAAATACTAAAGATTCTATATCACTTTTTCCATAGGGGGCCGGGTTTTTTTGGCCCACCCTGTATTTCATGAAATAACTTTTATTATATTTTTTTTGATGCCAGGAAACAAGTTTACACTGATTTTTAGCTGCAGGATATTGAATTTACTAAAAGTGTTTTAATACAAATAGAAATAGATAGAAAGTTTTTTTTTCATACTTTTTCTCGGCACAAAAAGTTTCCATGTATTGGGTTCTGACCTCGAAAATTCAGCTAGAAAGTACATTTTTAATTTTAATTCTTCTAATTTAATTTTATGAATAAATTCCAGTAAATAATTAAAAATCATCAATTAAGAGAGATAATAGAAAATTTGAAATGATGTTGTTACTTTTGCTAGGAAAGATATGGTATGAACAGTCAAGGTGGATTCGTTAAGCAGTACGACAAGGTATTGTCAAAAAACGTTGGGAAGAAGATTAGTGTGGGAGAATATTATGATAAGAAAGCAAGCATGCTGTGTTCCCTTGTAGAAGGAGAAGATAGTTCAAAGTCAAAAACATCAGGTGTGAAGTTTAGTTTAAAATGAATGTGTTGTGGAAATATTGGATTTTAAAGCAATATTTGATTCCCTTATATTTGAAAAAATTAAAGAATTCCGTAAGATAAATGAAAATTTTTTAGTTGCAAATATCTCAAAAAGTTTGTAAAAAGTAGACACAACTTTTGACACAAATATTTCAAAAATAAAATAAAATATAAGCAAATAAGTTCAATTCTCAAAGGGGATCACATAGTTCTAGAATAGGCCTTGATTATTCTAAACATTTCAATTTAGATATTATAGAAGCTTTAACAAGCTTTTATACCAGTATTTCATCAAAGAAAAAGATGATTTATTTATCTATGCCATGTGACCACTATAGTGCCGACATAGGTGATAGCGGTTGGGGGTGTGGCTATAGAAATCTTCAAATGCTCATCTCCTCACTATTAAAGCATCCATTGTATTGTGAAAGAATGGCTGAAAAGATTGGTAAAAATACAATGCCATCAATTCCAATGTTGCAAACATTGATTGAAAGAGCTTGGACAGATGGTAAGGTTATTTATTTAGTTACTTATTTAGGGTGAAATAATACTTGATGTTATAATTCTTTTATTTAATTGCCTTTTATGATATTAACAAAAAGGGTTTTTGCATGAAGTTAGAACATTAATTAGAGGTAAAAAATAACACTATTTTTACATTTCAGAAAATTCTTGATAATAGATAAATTGCCCTGTATCTCATGATCGGTTCATCAGATATTTTTAATTTTTTGCATTAAGTTAGAACGTAATAGGAGGTAAAAAAATGTCAGCATACCTGTATTTCAGAAAATTCTTGTTTTTGGAAAGTGAGGCAAATTTTAGCCAAACAGATGCCCTGTTTCTCAAGATCTATTTAGTAGATGTTTCTAGTTATTTCCAAATTAGTTACCATGAGTCCAGCAGTCAATCGTGTTCTCAATGATATGATGATAAATTTGAAATTATTGATACTTTTTCAAGGTTTTGACAGAGCAGGATGTTCACAACTTGGTGGTAAATTAAAACATACAAAAAAATGGATTGGCACAACTGAAGTAGCTGCATTGTTGCGATGGATGTCTATAAGGTATTGAATATTTGAAATAATAAGATATATATTTTTATAATTTTAACACACCAAAGAATTAATAAGATTTTTTAACAAGCTATTAGAACGTCAAGACAGTCGGATCTAGATTTGAATCAATTTTTTCTGTATATGGCATATGGACTGTAAAAATTGTTTTCTTGCTCTCAGTAATACTAAAAATCGCCAGAAAAGAATAAGGAAGTTATTTTTTATTAAGTTTTTAATTTACAAATCAATGAAATAAAAGTAGTTTTTTTATATTCTACTTGTTTAACCAACATGCATAAACAGTATGTGAGGTGCTACCTATTACTACAGTACTTGTTTAACCAACATACAGCTGCATAGACAGTATGTGAGGTGCTACCTATTACTACAGTACTTGTTTAACCAATATACAGCTGCATAAACAGTATGTGAGGTGCTACCTATTACTACAGTACTTGTTTAACCAACATACAGCTGCATAGACAGTATGTGAGGTGCTACCTATTACTACAGTACTTGTTTAACCAACATACAGCTGCATAAACAGTATGTGAGGTGCTACCTATTACTACAGTACTTGTTTAACCAACATACAACTGTATAGACAGTATGTGAGGTGTTACCTATTACTACAGTACTTTTTTAACCAATATACAGCTGCATAGACAGTATGTGAGGTGTTACCTATTACTACAGTACTGAAATATTTAAAGCTCCTGTTTATGCCACTGGCCTCAGTTTAGTTTTAAGTAGTTCTACAGAAAATTGAATCTACTGCATTTTCTCAGGATACCAAGTCTTTTCCAGGGACTAATCAGGTGACGTGTGGTAAAACGCACACCCATAAATGATGAATTTAATTTTATGGCGTGTGGTCTATACTACTGAAATACTTATTTTTTGGCCTTCAATTTTCATATTTTCTTACTTTAAAAAAAAATATACCATACACAATCCTCATTTAAAATTGCTTGTAATTAACTATTTTCTAATTTTTATAAAGGTTTTTCCTAGGGAGTGATTTTTTTTCATTTTATCTTTTACGGTGTGTGGTAAACCGCACTCCATTCTACTGTTAAGGTGTGTGCCTTGTGTGCTTGTGTGATTGCACCCCATTCTTGGGAAGGGCTGATACCAGAAAGGGCTGATAAAAGACACAAATTTGCTAGATTACAGATATATGGCACTACCACTATGTCTTTTAGAGAAGACTAATAGCACTACATACTGATTTTAATGTTATTTTTTCTGATAAAATGACTTAACATTTAGAGCTCGCATTGTTGACTTCCATAAGCCTAGTGGTGATAATCAAACCCATCCTAAAATGTTCCAATGGTTAGAAGAACATTATAAAAATAAGAAAGATGAAATTAGTTTTCCCATATATTTGCAGCATGAAGGTATGATGTCAAGAGTGTATCTGCTCTATAAAATTGTTCCTATTCATTTTAAAAAACGTTAGATACGAAGACTAATACTACACTTTTGATCTAAAAATGTTTGAGTTGTTTCATAAGAGAGAAAATAAATATGATCTAAGACAAAAATACTTTTTTACTATATCAAAAATAAATACTGTATATAATTGAAGTGAAACCATATCAGTTTTAGGACCAATAATTTGGAATTCTTTACCTAAAATGCTCTTAAAACTAATAATTCATTAAGCAGTTTCAAGGCTTCTATAAAAAAATGCCAGGCTATAAATTGCCCGTCCCGACTTTGTAAGAATTATATTGCAGGCGTTGGTTTATTTAAACAAAAAGTTCTAAGGTAATATTTTGATGCTAGAAACTTCTTTGAAAAGCATTTCAAATCAGTTACAAGTAACAGATTGATGGTAAATTCAAGGAATAAAAACAAAATGTTTACAAAAAGTCATTAAAACATTAAAATATTTATAATTCATTATCTCTGCTATCTGTAAATACTGCTTTCACTGAAGAATACCAATACACTGATGAATTACACTTTATGAGTTTATCTCATATTTGTTTATTTAGGTCATAGTCGAACTTGTTTTGGTGTAGAAAGAAAATTAGCAGATAATTCCCTTACTCTAATGATATTCGATCCTTCTCATTCCTCTACAAAAATGAAAAATCTAAAGGACAATTTGAGCAACCATGAAACTTGTAAATTCTCCCATTTATCATTGCTACGTCGATCTATAAGCCAAGTGAAGTATGATCAGTTTCAAGTATTATATATTGACGGTGTTTACACAACTCATGATCAGATACAAGTAAGCTTTAACTTTTGTAGTTTTGAGACAAATTTTTAAATAAAGCTCATATTCTTGCTCCTACATTTAATATCTAAACCTAAAACCTTTTTTTCAAAAAGCACACTACCTTTGCTACTCAAACAACGCGTTCTGGTCCTTAAAATACACACTGTAGACATTTTTTTCCTGAAACTATACATAATTAACTACAAAATTAAACAGGTTTAAATTTGCCCCCCTGACCCATGAGGTTGACCCCCTCTGGCTACTAGAGTAATACAATAACCTTCACCTATTTGAAATCTAGAGATAAACATTTATTTCTATACGCTATTTTTAAACTGAAATTGTTCAGTATCTTGTTAGGAAAATCTTTACCATAGGGTGTAAAATAGTCTTGCTATAGTTGGTAGTAAAATACCATTCTAATATTTCAACTGAATATTTGGTATTTTGAAGGCTTATATAAGATTATTTGGATAAGATATTTTTTGCTTGTAGAAATAAAAAACTTTACGACTTTATGTCCTTAATCAGTATATAGCCTAAATATTCCATTATAATTGTAATATTAATTTTTCTTTAGAAAGCGAAAATTATATCTTCAGTCCGAATCCCTTAGATAAGTACTAGTGCTTTACTACTGGTTACTTTCAGTAAAAATGTATACTTGGTCAATGCAATGTACTCTCACTGCAATATCTTTTTATAAAACCTTTAGGTTTGCACTATTTTTGAAGCATGTAATGATTTTTATGTAAATATGTAGAAAAGTATGAATTAAATATTTATTGATATTTATAACTATTTTGTATATGTCATTTATCAAGAAACAATCGAAGGCAGTATTTAGAATGTATTCGGTTCTGAGGAGTTGGAGTTTAGAGTTTCAATAAGACTTCGATAAGTATTCAACTAATTTGGTTTAGCACAGTTTCAATATCTGTAGCACCCCTTAAAATTTTTGTTAATTTTTTAAATTACTGATTAAAGAGAAAAAAACGGGTCGCTAACCTTACTTTAGATTATTGTGTTTAGTTTTTTCCTCATAAAAATAAACCCAAAATATATTGACCATCGTAGAGCTCTTCAACCTAACTTAAAATTGTTTCCGATTGTATGGACCTCTAATTTTGCTTAAGGTATAGAAATTTTTTCAATACATTTGTACAAGTTTTTGTAGATGAGTATAAGGTATAAACTGACTAACGTGTCATAATTCTGAAGGTTCCTATTTGCATGTTACTAGGGTCAAAAGGTCAAAATTTATTATTATTATTAATGCAGCTATATCTGGAACTGTTCATCAGTTTTCTCTGTTTTTTTCACAAAAGTGTCTTAAGTGTCATAAATAAAGAAAAGTGTCAGAACCAGATTTTTTCATGGTAACAAGTTCAAAATGTCAAATTTGGTAAATCTCAATTTATTGTCAATATTTTTTCATCTTATTCAAAAAAAATTATACATGAAGTCCACTGGCAACTCATTCATTGTTTATTATTCTCTTGAATTTAATGTAAAAATATTTTACTTTCTTTTATAGTTTAAACTAAAATATTTACGTACAATGAAATGTCTTGCTGCATTCAGTTCACTACCAGATATATTATACCTATGGACCGACATTGAGTTCGAAGAACACTTGGTTAACCTCAGTATTAAGAATGGTCTCGCTGAACCAACCGAAACTTCCTTCGATGAGGAAATGTTACAAAGTTTTGCTGGACATTTCTTTTATCCACTGGTCACTTCCAATAAGTATATGAAAGAATTAAATAATTCTTATAAAACAATTAAATCAGAAAATGGCTTTTTGTTTGTAATGAATGAAGTAAGTGAAGATTTGTTTGGTTATAATAATATTTTTATATTTTTTAGTAAGTATTTTTTGTGCTTTTGCAGAAAATTCACAACTTTTTTGTTACATTCGCCGTTTGAATTGACTTGCCTTTTAAAGAAATTCTTTAGTTAGGCCATGCATAAATTTAGCTTTTTCATGTTAATTTATGGAATTTAAAGGCTCGTGTAGACTCATAGAATAGAAATCGTAGAATAAAAATCAGTTCGAAAACTTGATTGTAGTGTAGTAACGATTATAATTTGACTATATTTCTATTGTTTAGATTGAAGATATATTTATCATAGCAGTTTGTGGTGACTTTACTGAATCCCAACTTTTCTTGCAACGTAAAATCAACTTTTTTGCTTATCTCCTCAGATTGCATTATGGGCCATGTTCTAATGACCACTTAAAATCACCGTATCCAATATTACGTAAACATGCTTGGAGAAAACTAGAAGAACAGATTGAAACCTGGCAAACTTTGTGTCAACAGGAACAAATGTTTTTAGTGGAAGCATTAGAACGTCTACATGTAAACGCGCAATTGAATAGCGTTTCGTTAGGTTTATTACATGAAGTTTTAATGAAAACAAATAGAGACGGACATACTGTACATGCATTACTACTTGTTAATAATAAATTACTAGGTTTATATTCAAATAAAAATTGCCCGGAGTTAGACGTAGCTGATATTTTAATGTTAATAATTTTAGTAAAAAACAGATTTAAATATAATGATAATACGGTACCGAAAAGTGTTAACCGGACTCCACCGATGTTAGCTAATAAGAATGATTTATTAAAAGATGATAGGAAATTATTTCGAAGTTCGTATGATTATAAAACAATGGCGTATAATCAAACATTTGAAAATGGCAGTATGCTTTCATCATCGTCTCAACAGGTATTGATAATTTTGATCTGCTTCAATTTCGTTTATTTTCGAATACTATCTGATGATTAAAATACAACTTGAAGCCTGGTTTGTATTTGCACTTCTCTGGTAAAAGTAAATCATTTAATTTCAAGTTCTCATAATGAAAATAAAGTTTCTGTATCTCTGGCTTCCCACGATTGAGGTCTCTCAGATGATTCTTACTAACATCATCTTTCCAACTTTAACAAATTACTTACGTATCTATCTCATTACTTATTTGGGTTAGCTGGAAATAAACAACACGATGTTTACGCTACTTTGCAAGTTTCATCCTTATGCAATCATCAGGCGTATTACATATTTTATCTAAAAAGAAAAAAAATACGTATGAGAATATAACATTGAAAAATACAGATTAAAATATCTAAATAAATTCAAAAAATTTCAAAAAAAACTCAATCCATGCTATCACACTTGAAGCTTGATAATAAATATTTATTTCTGTGTCTACATTTAGATGAATTCTGATATTTTGTTTAACAAATTACCGTCATTAAGGTTGTTAATAATGAATGACTTCTCAGATAAACATAATTTGCAACAATTA
>JAYJMI010084654.1:0-11281 GCA_036873855.1 Sarsia tubulosa
TTGACCTATGTACCAAGTTTGGTGATTTTGTCACGATTTGAAGTATCATACCAAATTAGGCAGCTAAATGACCTCACAACTACAAATTACTAAAGTCGAAAGTTGGAAAATCTTCCGAAAGACTTTTTTCTTCTAAAATATGCAAAAAGCTAAAGTTTTGAAAGACTTTAGTCTGTATAAGATATATTCTGCTAAAGACGTAACTATGTGAAAGTTTAAAGTCTGCGAAAGAATAAAATCTACGAAAAACACTAAATTCTGCGGAAGTTTTTAATCTTATTCCTACCGCGCCGAAAAAGCACCCCTATAAATGTTTTGTTGTAATTAAAAGACAAACTGATCAGCCAGGCTGTGGCCAGCCATGACATTCAATAATCATTTTAGTTGATTAGGTTGGTCAAAAAAATAATTATGAAAAAAATCAGTTAAACGGTCAATTTTAGGTGTCTTCTGATCAAATTTAATAAAAAGCCATTTGTACTTTTTTTTGTTTTTATTCTTTAATGAAATCTTTTTATTATGTTATGGTGTTGATTTTTCATCTTGTATATAGTCCAAGAGAAAGAAGCAAGATGGTTACGTCATAAGTTACAAAAATATCAACCATCGGAATTTGGTGAGGGAACATGTAGCATCGGAGAAAACGAAGTCTGCCATGTTGAGTCTGGGGCATGTGGGTGTTATGGGTCTTAATTTACCCCAAAAAGAAAAATATATTACGTCATAAGTTTCAGGAACAAAATTTTGTGGAAAGGTAGTTGATGATGGTATAAGAAATAAGAATCCGAAAAGGCAGACCAAAAGTTTTGGGACAATCACGTGGCAGACGGGGGTCCGTACCCCGAAATAGTCCCGGAAATTACGTCATAAGTTTCATGCACAAAATTTTGATAGATGATCAAGATGAACATGCTTAATCATTTTAAACAAAGGCAGACCATTAAAGTGGAGCTTTTCATTGACAGACGTCCTGCAAAGTAACGCCCGTAAGTTTCCGTAGGAAGTATCTGCATTATAAAGCTGAGACAATATGACATAACTTAAACAAAAGAAAGCCTAAAAATATATAGGCAATTTAATTTTACTTACTCTTTACTTTACTTCTGGCTCGGTTAACGAGGGTTAACACCGTTTTATCGTAGACGATATTATAAATTACCAACTTAAAAAAAGTTATTTTAATGTAAAAACACTCTATGTGGAAAGCCAATCTCGGGATGAAATTCTCTTATATAATCAACCCCTGAAAAGTCCTTTTTGTTATACAAGACTAAAACGACAGAAAATTGTTACAAAGCAGAAATCAAAACCAGACAAAATAAAATGCGGAAACAACTATTTCAAAATCATGCTACAACATTACAGGAATGTGACACTAGACACTCTAGTGTCATATTCCTGAACATTAAAATCAGTATGTGAAATCTTCGTATTTGAAGCAACCTGATACAGACATAAACATTTAAATACGCCATTAATGGAACGGGCGTCTTAAAACATGGATATTGTATATAAAAAAGATATGACAGTTAAAGAAGAGGTTTTTAGCAAATGAGATAGAATACGTTCTTTCTTTACCTCTATAGCCATCATCTGCAGCCTCCTTAATTTTTGTTAATAAAATGTTAGGGTAAATAAAACTTATACATTTATTACCTAAAGATAGAGGAACGGCGGCAAACAATTATAAAAACCGACTATTACTTAAATTTGAATCTATTGAGTTGTATAAGTGTTCTATAAGTTATATTTGTAGATTTAGAAAGTTTATAGCTCAGCAATTACCGTAATTGCCGGGGTTTTTATACAAAAACCTTTTTCTGGTCAAAATTCGCTCCTAAATTCTGCCAAAGATGCATTTATTCAAATAGGTGTTCCTTTTTTAATTTTTTTAGGAGGCTTTAGTAATTGTTAGAGAAACGATGATTTTTCGAAGCAAGGGAAAAAAATGTAGAACAGTTTTCTTTCATAGGTAGCATAAATTTGCCTACAGTAGAGATATTTGGGGTTAATTATTTTGACAGTTTCTCACTAAAATAGATGTTCTAAGACGATAAATGTTCAAAGCAACAACTTATTTAGCTTTTAGAACATCTAGTATTTCAAAGGAGGTATAACAATTTCCAGAACACATTATGTTAATAGGAACATCACCTAAACATCACCTAAACCTAACTTAAAACACCTGGTATTTCAAAGGGGATCGGTTTCGGAAGCATCCTAAAGCACAACGGTTTTCAAAGGAGTGAAAGTGATTAGAACACCTATTTCTTAGAACAGTTTTATAAATACGCTCGAATCTTACGCTCGCGTTTTTAGTGGATACATGAAATATAAATAATTTAAAGTTATTTTTACTATTAAAAACAGTGACTTTCGAAAGCAATTAGGTTACAGTTAGTAAAAAATTAGACTCAAAAGGACACTTCAGCAAAATCGAATTTTAAAAATATTCAGGGGGTCGAATAATTATTAGACCATAATATTATTAATAATAAATATATCAAAATAATGACAAAGGGTACAAAAAATATGTAAAAACCAAATATATCTTTAAATTTATTTATTGATAAACAAACAAATTTGGTGAGTTTTTTTCTTCTTATAGACAAAAATACCTAAAATAATTAGAAATTTACTCCTTGGTTTTTTAAACTTTTACCCCTAATATTAGGTAATTTTTGGACATAAGTTGTAATATGAAAAATTGTCATAACTAAGTTTTACACATTGTGTTATAAAAAATTGCAAAACCTGGGGAACTTTTTTAATTTTCTATGACGTCACAAAGAAAATTGATCACGTGATCCCCATGACCTTTGGTAAATAAGAATCAATAAATAAAACATAAATAAGACAAGATGTTAGATGGTAGGACTATATGCTATGCCTATAAATATATATTACTGTCTGCCCCAAAAATTTTCGTCTGTCTTTTCGAATTCTTATTTCTTATACCATCAACTACCTTTCCACAAAATTCATGGCAGACTTCGTTTTCTCCGGTGCTGCATGTTCCCTCAACAAATTCCGATGGTTCATATTTTTGTAACTTATGACGTAACCATCCTTCTATCTCATGGACTAATAGTGATGTGAATTTTTTATATATTTTTATTTACGAAAACTTATTTCTAATTAATGAAAATCTTCTGCCCACCCACAACTTAAAAATATCTGTTCCCTAAAAAAATCGAAAAAACTTAATGAAGATCTTAAAAATGCAAAACAAGGAAATAATTTGAGTGAAAAAACAATAAAGCTTATATAAAAGAAGTCAAGTCATTTCAGTTCATCTCTTTGCATACTAAAGCCTACTGTTTTTCTTTAATAATAAAAACTCATAATATGTCTTTATAATAAAAGACTTAGAACTACAATATTGTTGACATTTTTTACTAGATTTTTTAGATATTTTTTCACAAATTCAATTAACCGAGGTACATTTAACAAAAAATTCGAGTATTGAAAATATGGAACTTATTACTATAGTCTAACTAACTTTTCTATCTTAAACTAACGCTAAGTTATTTTAATTTTCCGTTGTCCAATACAATATCAGGAAGAATTATTCGCTTTAGTATTTTTTGATAAAGTAGTGAATAACATACCATATTTGCTGCTTCCCTCATAAAGTATTTACTTTTTTCACTCCAAATAGCTGGGACTGTTATAACCCAAAGAATATTTTCAGCTTTCAGTTTTGTTTCAAGTCGTTGAATACTGATCAAATTAAGCAAATGATTTTTCAAGTAATGTATTGCAGCTGAAAATACTTCTATTGCTGGCATAAACTGACCATTTGCTGCTTGTAACCGAAAGTCTTTTGTGATATTCTAAAGAAGGAAAGATAGGGTATAAGTAAAAGCTATAGATTTCACCAACATCGATCTCAGGACTTCTTTCCATTTTTAACCCTAATTAACCTGGGGGGGGGGGGCACATTCGCTCTTGAATCGATCTTGATTGGCTAACGAAAATTTTAATTATGCAAAATTATGATCCGTTTTTTCCTGATCGGGAAATCATAACTATTATTTTGTTAAAAGTAATAACAATGGAATTCGAATTGATAAATATGATATAATTAAAATAAATGAATTGCATTAAGCTATGGTTAAGTAAAGTTTAATAATTGTTCTATGTATTTCCCTTTTTTCCAGACGTATGAAGAAAAAAATATCCCGAGTAAATTTGTTATTATTTAATAAATATATTCTCTTTATTAGATAACAAATTCCCTTTGGACTGGAAATAAGAAGGGAAGAATATTTTATTTTTATAACTTTGCCGTTTTATTGCAAAAAGCTTTATTTTATAAAAAATTCTGATAAATTGTGAATTTACTTATTTTATTGAATAAACGTTGAGTGCAAATTTTATAAGTACATTTTTGTATTACTTTTTGTAAAAACTACTAAAAACACCACTATACTACAATTTTTTTTGCGGTTTCCCGATAAAACCCATATAGTATTTGACATCATATTTATGCAAAATGACACACAGTATCCTGTGTATTCTAAATTATAGCGGACAAATCAGGAGAGGCATCCACCAGAGCGTTGTTTAGAAAGCCGATCTGTGAAAGACTACGCTCTGGGGACGAGAATGAAATTTTACCTAATTTTACTTGTGTAATTAAAGGGTGAGGCAAGAGAGAGTATAATCCACCATTTTTAACATTGTTATTATACAATGTAATAACACTATAGGCAGTCTGTCAGGACGCCCCACATCATTCACACAAAAAATCTATAATGCCTATAATGTTTGTACAATTTAATGACTATTGACCCAAAAAATTATTAAGATTATTTTTTTCAAGCAGTTCGAGTTTCCCTATTTTCAACTTTAAAATGAAAATAATTTAGACTATAATTTTAATACATAAAACAATTTTCCCAATCGTCATCGAAATTTATATGATTTTTTGTTTGTTTGATGAAGTGAGTAATTACTATGATGTTATAAAATGATCTTATCAACAAAACAAACAAAATAGATTAACAGGTAGTTTTAAACATTCGCACATTATCTAAATGGATGGAATAGATAATGTAAAGGAGCTAAGAACAATCATAAACCAAGAGCAGAATGGACAAAGCGTGTGAATGATGTGGGGCGTCCTGACAGACTGCCTAAGTAAAGTAAGTAAGCACATTATCTATAACGTAATGGAAATTCCATGTAATGTTTTCAAGCAAAAAGGCCTACATTGAAATATATCGTTTGTTAAAGTGCATTTCAGATTATTTCTGAGAATTTCAAAAACTTCTGAAAAATTTGGTCCTCTGCACTTTGATCATCAAACTTTGTTTTATAAAATATATTTTAGCACAAATTTTACCCAAGAGACCGTCAACATTTTTTTCTTGAATAAAGACACATTGACCTAATAGGTTTTTTTGGCGTAGTTTTTTTCTGGTGAAGGATACATTGATATATCTGGAATTACTTTAATTTTAACATTGAAACTTTGTAGACATAATATCCTAATAAAACAAAATCTATTATTTCCTTTGCAGTAATGTCAGTAATTTTTGTTTGTAAAAGAGGCAAAGCTTGTAGAATTGCCATATTCAGTAATTAGCTGTAATCAAAAATGAATAAATATTATTAAAGTTTATTACACACAAGGGTGTGTTTATTTTGTTCATTTGAGAATTGATATGCTCAGAAACATCAAAACTTTCATAGCATTTTTCTTTCAGATTTTTAAAAGAAAATAAACATTCTTGAAACATCAATGGATTTATATAAAGAAAATAGTATTTCATGGGTTTTTGCATGAAAAGCTTCCTAAACAAATTTCAAATTATATGGAAAATAAGTTTTCCTAACTTTTATGTGGCTGTCGGGAATATCATAATACACAAAGTGCCTTACTAAACATAATAATCTAAAATAAACTTTGTATTGTAGCATTTAATTTAATATAAATCTACGGTGCAGCATTAAAACTGCCATTATATGACTTCATAGGATCATGATCAAAAGTTTATCTAAGTAAAAGTGTTTGGGCAAATGACCGTCTGGTGAAGTTTCAGCATCAAAGCTTAGATAGTTTAAAGTATAACCTTAATTTCAAATTTTCTTGTTTACATGGGAAATATGTACATACATACACATAGAGCTAAAGCGGTTTAATAAGTTTTCATCAATGACAAAAGGATAACACATTTTCACATTTGCAAATCTTACTTTTTCTTTGTATAACAGCATTTTAAACTTTTCAAAGAACAGGAATTTCGTTTCATCGACACTTCCCGCAAAGTTATTGTATTCATTTTCAGCATGCGTTCCAAAAGCAAGAAACCTTTTTTGCTTATTAAACAAAATGGCTGTTGGCACTTTATACGATTGCGAGCCACTTTGCCAATTTGAATTCAAATAAATTTTGTCTGGATCATGACAAGAATATCCATATCCACTATATGTTGTACCAAAATCGATCGCTGCAGCAAGTTCATATCTACCAACGCCAGCCATCTTCTAAAAAAATTCTTCAGAAAAATTTGACTCCATAGTAAAAGATTTTCTTTGCAATTAACCTTAAAGTAGAAAATATTAAGATGAGTTGTACAACATAAGTGATCAGGTTATGGTTGATTTATAACAGCAAATGATATATTAAAAATTACCAAAATTCAACCTTCTTTAAGGAAAAAAACATTTGTTTAATAAATTAACAATTAAATGAATATTTTTTATGTCAATAGATAAATGTTGGTCTTTTTCTTCCACGGCGTAAAAAAGGATATAAAATTGATCTAATTTTGTGCCATTAATAGACCTTTTCATTAATATCTGCGAAGGAGAAAAAACTGTTGGTAAAAGAGGCAAAGCTTGTAGAATTGCCATATTCAGTAATTAGCTGTACTTAAAAATGAATAAATATTATTAAAGTTTATTACACACAAGGGTGTGTTTATTACACTACAAGCTTCACCTCATTTTAAAACAAGTATCTTTCTATCGCAAATATTAATGAAAAGGTCTTAAATATTAATGAAGTTCAAGAACTGAGTTATTACCTGTCAATATCAACAAACTAGTTTGAATGAAATAATAGAATAACCAAGTAACACCAGTTACTGATATAAATAACCATATATTTATGCGAATTTTAAGCTACAATCGCCCAATTTTTCTATATAGTTGTTTTTGCATCAAAAAATGATATACGATTGTTCAACGATTCTTGGTTTTATTTTTTTTTAACTTTTTCCTAAGATGATAAAGAAAAAATATATATTTTCAAAAACCTATTACGTATGGGCTTTTTTGGGTCAAAGGATCCCCCCTACGTAAAATTTGTAAATAAAATGCAAGGGTATTAAAACTTTATACACATACTACCTAAAGGTAGAGGAACATTTTCATCCAAAAAAAACGCAATTGTTTTTTTGCTGACGTCAGCAAAAACTTTGAATTTTTGTTAAATTTTCATAAAAGCTATTATTCAAATTTAAATACATTGAGCTGTGTAAGCGTTATTTGAATTATTTTTGCAGTTTTAGAAAGGTAATAACTTTATAGAAAGATTAACATACTTGCAGGGTTTTTTTATACAAAAAATGTTTTTCTGGTCAAGCTTTGGTCCTAAATTTGGTCAATTTTTGAAAAACTCGATGACGTCATCGTGGTTCTTACAGTGATTTGCACACATTTTTTCATAGAAAAGTGTTTGATGCTAGAATGTAGGTAATTTTTTCAACGTCTATTTTGAATCGAAACAATTAAACAGCCTTAATGCAATAAAATTTTATATACCAAGATATTCTAATAAGAAATTGTAGATTGCCATTTACACTTTAAGTGGCATTAAACTTTGTGAAAAATCTGACTATTTCTACAAATACTATCAAAAATGGTAAAAAAAGATATACGAAAATATAGATTCTTCCACCATCTGTGACTAAGGTTTTCATTTAATAATCACCTGTTATTGACAAAACTTTCTAGATCATCGAAAACATATTATTAAAACATCATTTGAAAGTAAAAGGTCTGATTGGATTTTCACGAGATCAACGAATACTGTTGACCAAACTCCAAACTTATATCTGAATTTTTATAGATGGAATAAATTACAACATCTATTTATAACAGTTAATGTCAAATAATTAAAGAAACTTTAAACTAACATGCTTGATCATAATTGTTAAAAGAACATACAGTGTGTCCCAAAACAAAGCGAACCCAAACTTTAAAGTCTTATAACTTTTATCTAAAGGAACCATTTTTGAAAGAAAACTGAACCTTAGAAGGAACTTCTTACTGGCTTTTCAAAAATGTGCAATTTGTTCTATATGGTTAACTGGTTTTTAAGTTATAAGGGATTTTCTCGCCTTTTTCAGTGGTTAAATTTTTAAAAGTCAATTAAAACTTATAACAAAAGAATTACAAAAAAAAATATAACAGAAACTATCAAATTTAAAAACATTAAACAATAAAAGTCATTAAAAAAGCTACAAATTATATTTGAGAAAAATAGTTTTTTAAGCAGTTATTTATAAAAAAGAAAGCATGCGTTGGAACAAAACTTTTAAAAGTAATTAAAACGTTTTTAATAGACTTTTAAAAACTTAACGACCTATTTAGGCGACAAAAATGCCCCATAACTTAAGAACTAGTCACAAAACGACAAAAAAATTTACATTTTCTCAAAGCCAATAAAATTTTCTTTCTAATGGTGAAATACTTTTCCGAAAAAGTTGCTTCAACTGAAAGTTATAAAACTTTAAAGTTTGTGTTCGCTTTATTTTGGGACACACTGTGTACACACACATGTGTGTTGTTGTCACCTTGAATGACCCTTGAGATAGTTAAGCTTCTTTTCAAAAACCTTTGTTTTAAAGTGTTAACTACTTTAATAACTTCTCGTTGTCTCCTATCGGTACTAGAAAATTTTTCAGTAAAACAAAGGCATTTAATTAGGAGACTGTATAGACGGATTTCAAAGTGACGTAGTTTCTTATGATTGCCTCGATAATTGATGAATTTTATAAGGTCATTTCTTTATAATCTTTGCCGCCCAAGAGACACAAATTGCCTGTCCAAATTACGCATTTTAATGTACTTTTTACATTCATTTTGTTTTTATTTTATGTATTTAAATTATTTAGATTAAAGAAAAACACAAAACAATAATTGACTAGTGATTATATTAGTCACCGTATAACATATTAACGTGTAAAGTAGCTCTAAAAGCAAATGTAAACATTGAAATCAGTCTATAGCAAGGTGCATTTCAACAGGCTTTTAATGAGTTTTTCTATTCACAATACTAAACATTTTTAAAGCTTCCAGGCTATCTATTATTATGACTTGATTATTCTAAGCTTCTTATCATCATTTCTTTGTCCGGCTATAAATTACTAAAAACAATAATCAGTATTGCGAGTATTTATATTTACGCACGAACCTTGATTGATATGAAGACATGATGGATCAGGTGGGATTTTAACCCACGACCTCTGGTTTACCGTACCAACACTCTACCATCTGCGCTACCGATCCGATGGCAAGGTCATGATACTTGGAGGAGGAGAAGATTGACTTCAATTTAAGTACCTACTCTGATCCATCATGTTTGCATATCAATCAAGGTTCGTGCGTAAATATCTCTCCATATAGAATATATATACCGTACTTCCGGTGTGACTGGTTGAGGATCCTCCAAGCACTTGGAGTATGGAATTAGTGATATATCACTGCCTTTCCCCTTCTCTTCGTGCAGAAGTCTGGTGAAGTTGGATTCGAGTTGTCGGTTGTGACTCGCTCTGTACTAGCAAGAAATTTTTATTGGAAGGAACAACATCGTCTATTGTTAACCTTAGTGAACCTATTTATTTGTTTAATTACTTTAAAACACAGTCGATTCTTGAACTAATTTATTCTTTATTCGTAATTTTATAGGCCGGTATAGTGGCTAGATATTGAGAAAATCAAGTTAATTCTCTTATTTTCAAGTTTGATTTGCATCTAAACTTTTTATAAATTTGCAATATCTTCACAGTATATTGTTCTTAGTTACTTTATTAACAACTATAGTAAGCAGTAGGTGAAGAGTCGAAGGCTATCCTACCGAATATGTAGTTAAAGAATTCATGTTTTTATTGATCATTTTTACCATTTATAGAAATATTCGTTAAAATATATTGCATAAAGTTATATTCTTTACAAAATTTAACGACACCCAAAGTGATATTGGTTGTTAAATCTAATGCATTTACCAATTACACCAGGGAACCAGATGATATGTTTCGACAAGCTATGTTTCTAAAGAAAAAGTTTTTTATAATTCCTTCTAATAAAATTTTTATGGTACTATCTTGTAATGACATAAGTCATTCGAGTCAGTGTAGGCCGGGTAGCACAGTCGGTTAGAGCGTCGTGGTACTGACACAGAGGTCGTGGGTTCAAACTCGACTTTGGTCAGAATTTCTGCATATCTCTTCATATATAATATATACTCACAATTCATAAATAGCAAGAGAGAGGTGGGAATACAGATAGAGAGTCATCATTACAATTCTATTGTACAGAGCTTGTAACCAATTACCGTCAAGTTAAACTACGAACTGATCATTAAAAAAATGATAACAGCTTTTAATTACAAAGCACAAACAGTCATTGGCTAGAACTGAAATTATTTGCTATTTTTTAACCTTAAATAACTTTCTTGAAAATATAAAGATTCCGAATAAAATGAAAATGAAAGATCATATCAATTTTTATTTTCAGTTTTTACTACACTTTTACTACGCAACTTGAACTTGTGTTATCTCAGTATAAACAAAATTCGAATATTTCTGAATATCTTACTTAAAACTTCGATATTAGATTAACATTCAATATTCTTAAAATATACACAAGCATACTCAATAATAACAAAAGAAACGTTGTTCTTTACAGTAGATATTTATAGAAATAATCAAGGTTATATATTTTTAAAAGTCGAAACAAGTATCTTTAAAATCATTTTTCATCATTTTATGATGATAATTTATTACAAGCTTTATGAACAAAAGCACTTTATATTCAAAAGAGTAATTAAGTGAAATCAGTAGAAAATACAGTGTGTATCAAAAAGAACGCACTAAAGATTTTAAATAATTTAAGACTGAGTTATCAAATTGAAATAAACTTTATATAGACGGATAGAAAATCTTCCTATAATATTTTTATTTTTTAGCAAATATTCTATTTGGAAGAGTTATTGCAAGATTAGTGACTTTTTCTCCCCATTAAAATGTTAAATGTCAATTAGAAG
>JAYJMI010084876.1:0-11275 GCA_036873855.1 Sarsia tubulosa
TCGAACTATTATTTTGTTTATGTTTTTTGTTTTGAACATACACAACAATAATTTACTTTTACGAAGTAAACATGTATGAAAAGTGGGAAAAGAAGAAAGGTTTTAAAATGGTTTTGTATCATGGTTCCAGCATTCTTCAGCTTCTTTTGGTGTAATTAACCAGGAATCACATGTTTTCTTTCGTGAAATTTGGGATAAATCAACCTCGTTTATTTTTCAAAACTTTGAAAAAAACTTGTTTGATTTATCCCAAATTTTCCTCTAAAACGTGATTACTAGTACAAATAAAAGCAATGTAGTAAAGTTTAATAAAATCGTTTGAAATATGCGTTTAATATAAAAAAAATAAAATATTTTTTTGTTCATTGTTTAGAAGAATGCCAGTCAGTATTAACAGAATTAGATGGTGTATCTATTGTGATAAATGTCATGTCAAAGAAACAGGTTGGATCATGTTCTTATTTTAGTTTATAGATTCTAAAGAAGTTGAATGAAATATAATAAACCGTCTGAGTGTATTTTTTTGCAGTTAACCAGTTCATTGGTAAATCCTGTAAAATTTAGTATGGAAACACATTCATTCACTATCATCGTAACATTTGACTCGGATATCTTTTTTGTTTTTACAATGCGCATGCTCAACTATATATGCATTAATATTGGTTATGAATTAACATAATTTGAATACTAAATTTGACAAACTGCATAACTTTTTGTGTTTTGGTTTCTTATTTTTTTAATTTCTGATTCCATTGCTTTATTTTCGAAGTATGAAAACGATAATGGATAGGACTTTTGGGTCATATCTAATGCAAACAATGCAAGCCAAAAATATTTATAAGTTGAAGTATCCACCTAGGGCAAAGGGGCTAATTGACAGATTTTTAATTCATAAGAAGTTAAAATAGCATCGATAGGAGATATATTTTTTAAAGATCCATGCAAAATAATCCGTATCTCGTTTAAATCAATGTATTTTGAAATGTCTTTGTTTTTTAGGACGATATTATTTCGAAGATTGGTACTTCAATACTGCAAAGTTGTGTCAAATCGTTAGAAGGTATACATCGTTTAAAACTGCGGGAGATTTAACGTCATGTTATGTATCCGAGTACCGTAAATGCTCTAATAAACGCCCAGTCTCTATTAAACGCCCGTCTCCAATAAACGCCCCCCTAAAAATCTCAAAAATTAAATAAACGCCCGGTCTCTAATAAACGCCCGTCTCTAATAAACGCCCCCCTTCTTCAGTCAAAAAGGGGCGTTTATTAGAGTTTTCCTCATTCAAGCAATTTACAGGAAAATAAAGACAAGGATTGATCTTTAAGGCTTCTTACTATATTTCAGATTTATAAAAATGAGGGAAACATCCTATAATGAACTTTCTTTTGATGCACTAATTCCAGCGTAACAAACTTGTTTGCTCTCTTTGCTATTTGAAATATGTATTTAAATTTGATGAAAATATAGCTATGTCAAAAATGAATATTCGAATTTCTTGTTTTTTTAATAAACGCCCGGTCTCTATTTTACGCCCGTCTCCAATAAACGCCCCTCTAAAGGGCGTTTATTTGAGCATTTACGGTATCAGAAGTTCTACATAATATATTTTTTTATAATACAAGAAGTAAAGTGGTAGACTTTAGCAGTTTGTTTATTGGGAAATTGCGTTACTTTAAGCCGTTTTTTTACTGGGAAATTACGTTACTTTTAAGCGAAGTCAGATTGTGTTGACTTGGTTTGTAAATAACCGCTTGATTAGACCCCCTTTTCCACTTCTTTTTGTATTTTGACATTCTTGTATTTCCAGATTTACATGGAAGAGAGAGTGTGATGTTAACAGGAATTCAGGGAGCTGTAACTGAAGAAAAAGAACAAGAAGAACATCAGGGTAATTTGTCACAACTGCTTCGATTCTTCACTGGTAAACAAACTAAAAAAGTAGCGGAAGAAAAACAAACGCAGAAACCAAAATCCATCAAATCTTTACTTCACTCTATCCAGTCGACGAACCAACTTGATCAAGAAACATCTGCTCAAATTCAAGAACTGGTCAATCATATTGAAAATGGCGCTACAAAAAATAAACCTAATTTGAAAGAGAACGGAAAAATTGTGAAGAGGAAGAGGTACGAGGCAAAAAAATCTTTAGAAAGTAAAACAGATCCGAATATTGTTCACATGTTAAAAGAACAAAAAGAGTTAATGTGCAGTTTTCAAGCTGATATAAATCAATTGCGCAATGAAATTAGTACTCAAGCCTCGGATTGTGGCGAGTCATCGGTATCACGAAATGCTCGCTTACTTAAATCAAATTTAAATTCTACTGGGAATGACGAAGTTATAACTACGACAAATAATGAGGAGAATATAGATCATAATGCATCTAACGGTTCTTTGTTCAAAATACCTCTGCCTATCCCAAATGATCAAAAGACTGCAAGTTTTGGTACACCGCATAGCCAAAGATTTAAGGTGCAAGCTACCGCAAACCGATGTCCAGGAACAGCGCCTGTGCGACAGCGACCGCTACATATAACACCAAGAAACACTGCTATAACACCAATGCGTTCAAACAAGTTTCAACCTCTCACTGTTAACATCGATCGATATCACCAAAGAGACGTATATAGAAACCATTCTGATCTAAGAGACGTCTACAGAAACCAGCCGTCTCAAATTGTCAACCAAGTTCGCGAAAGAGACTTGCATAGAAACGAACCTTGCCAACGAGATGTGTACAGAAACCAAGCTCGTGAAGGAGACGTGTACGGAAGCCACCCTCGTGGAAGAGACGTGTATGGAAGCGAAACTTGCCAAAGAGATACTAATAGAAACCACTCTCTTGAAAGTGACGTTATCGAGAACCAGGTACATCAAAGAGAGGCACATAGAAACCATCCTCAACATCTTCTTGTATCGCCAGCTAACATTGTAGCAGAAGAGTGTTTATCAATCAACGAAGCCGATGATGAAAGACCAGCATTGCATGGAGTATACCAAAACAATGCTGGTAGCGATTACAACCATCAACAGAGCTATAATAATGGTGAAAATCATTCTGAAGACTTGCATCAAAATGTATGTTTGAACGCTGAAGATAACGAACGCAGAAGTCAGAATGCAAGAAATTTACAAGAGCACTCCAATGAAACCAGAAGTTTAAATGCAAGAAATTTACAACAAATGTCACATTTTGAAGCATCCGCTTTTGAAAAAGTTGAGAAATGGAGACGTTCTTTTAATCACGAAGGTATGATGGAATCAGATGAGAGCTTCAACCGTGACGTAGATGGTGGGGGGCACACTCCACTGGGAGGTGGATGGGAAACTCCAGCAGATCATACTTTACACCTTTCTGCAGATAACCATCTTTTTAAGGTACCCTCACAAACCCCAGTTGCAACAAAGCCACGTGTTTTCAATACTGGGTTATCTAGCACTCCTAATCCCTCTATTAGAAGTAAATATGCAACACCTGTTGATTTTAGCAAAGAAGTACAATACACTTGCGATCTAGATAAAGCACCTAAGAAAAAACAGCAGACGAAACGAAAAAGACCTATAGTCGACGAAGAGTGTTTTGTCCCTTTTACACCTGAAGGCATCTCCAAGTTATGTGATGAAACTAAACGGACATTAAATTTCCAGAAGTTATCAAGAAGAAAGATCGGATTTGAAGACAGATTCGAGCAAAATTGTTTGGCATCTGAAAAACAAAGTCATTCAAGTGGCTTTGTAGATTGCTCGCCTAGAAAAAGTACAAATTTAACTCGGCTTGAGTGCATTAACGAAAATGGCGAGGAAAATAGTGAGTTTGACCAGGAAAAAACTGATTATGGCACAGTGAAAGACACGTTAAAGAACAGCGATCAGCAAAGATTTAATAGAAAGAAATGTATTGGATGTACTCCTTTTCTTCGTTTCTTTTCTTTATATTTCAACAGTCGTAATATCGCGTCGTTCATACAGCACGATAGCTTCACCTGTAGCCGCCATGTGGAATTCTTCAAAAACTTCTGTTTGTCAAAAACTAAACCAGAAACGGTTACTAAACCGAAAAAGCAAGTTAACAAATCTGAAAGGCAAGTGGACGTGTATAAATCTGTTAATAAAATCCAACCCAGATTACGATCACGTGATAAACAAGATTGGGAGAACATGTCGGTATTTAGCTTCCGTTCCAATAATAAATACGGGAACAAAAAGCAGGCTATCGATGATGATCAAATGAGTGGAATATCTGTAAGAACGTTTTTCTAGTTCTTTGTGAATACTCTTCTTGATCATAATAGAGGTTGACCATTTTCTACATTTTCTGGTATCTATCATAAATACAGATTCTATGCAATGCAAGCAATACCCTTTCTGTGCTTGTTGTGAGGGATATCTTCCGTTCGAATCTTGCTCGAAGTACTAACTTTATGTGGCTCTGGCTAGATAAGTCATTTTCATTTAGACAAAAAATCCGGGTAACTTATTTAAAATTAAGTCGGAAATTTTACTCGTTACTAATACTAATTACTAATTTTACTAATGTGATGTTTTGTTAGACTTGGACCACAGCAACGAATGGTTTGCGACGTCCGCGTAAAGATTATAGCGATGAAGAAATCCAATTTATATTTAAAGGTACGTTTTATTTTTGGTGGTATAATTATATCACTAGTATGATCTGACTTACTTATAAGAGACTGTTGTTATATGTGAATGGTTAGACTAGATTACTCGGTGAAATATAGTATTGTTCCAAAACAACATCGTTTCCAGCTGAAATACACTTACAATTTTTTAATTCAAACAATTTACGTTGCTCCTCTTAAAAGCAGAAGTAAAAAGCTGTTTTAAAAACTGGAGACTTTTTCTATAATACATACTATATTGTGTTTTCCTATACTTTAACATATTTTTAGGTGTCGAAAGATACGGTACCCGATGGACGGTTATTTTGAATTCATATCCATTTAAATCAAACCGTACATCAGTGGATTTAAGTGACAAGTTTAAACAAATGAGGGTATGTGTGTCCAGTATGGTATTATATAATGAAATAAGAACATTACATGGTCCCCTAGCATGAAAATATCAAATTTGTTTGAGTTTTTATCGGTTTCTTCTCGTTGTTTTACATTATTATTGTCAGTTTTCGTATTTTATGTTCGGCTCTGTGAGGTGGTTAGCGTATAGTCGTGTATTACCGTGAACGACTTTAAGAGTTCAAAACTATAGATAATCAATTTCTTAGAACACAAAGTAATTACTGTTATATTACGTAAGATCTTTTTGTTTCTGATAATTAATATTTCGTGAGACTTTAAAGTCTTGAATAGTTTAAGTTCTAAAATATCAAAACCAGCAGCTTCTTGAGTTAGAAGGTTCGTTCGAACTTCCTATTATGTCAAGAAATTATGTTTTGCAACGCACTAACCCTTTTTATTTTTATACATTGTATAGAAACGTGGACTTACTGGCCAAGGTAATCGTGCATTTACAAAGGGAGAAATTACCGACTTGCGTTACAGTGTACGTGAACACGGATATCAATGGAAGAAAATACTACGCGAGTGTAACTTTCAAACTTTTCGAACAGAAAATGATCTCAAGATAAAATGGATGACACTCTGTAAAGATTAGACGGTGAAAGTCTAAAATGTTTGATCAAAATTAATTCATCTTTAAAGACGAATTGACTTTAGCGTTAGTATTGTTGCTCTAAACATTTTTATGGTTTTATCATTTAAGAGAATATTTTAACGTTTTATTGTTTTGCAAAACTTTTTATCGTTTTATTGTTTCAGGAAATATTTTATTTAATAATTTATTGTTTCCAATTTTTATATCAGAAATGCTGAACAATTTTGAATTACCTGACAAAAGAGTAGACCCTTAATAACTTCGTTGTACAAGATGTGTAAAGTCTCTTTTTATCGGCGTAAAAGGAGCGATTGTTGAGCCCCATGTACAGTATATACCAATTTTTCAACAATGGTTCTTTAGATGTTGAAATATTTTTACACAAATATAATAAATATATTTTATTTTTTTTAGTTTAAATTGATTGTTGTTGTTTTTTGAGTTGGTTTGAAATGTTGGTTTTGTGCCTCTATTCTATAGATTTCTTTATTAAAACACCGATTGTGAAAACGTTTTTACGTTGTATAACTCCATTTTGACGTCTTATTCCTACTTATTCGTCGACATATTTTGAGTTTGAGAACAAGGAAATTTTGGCGGGTTTTTCAATGATGAAGAGCGATTATATTACATATTTATGTATACCCTATTTTATATTCTAGTTTATTTCTAGGTTGTTTAGTTAAATACAGAGCACCAAGTTTTTATTAATAATATTTTAATGGTTGAGTTGAATTCAGGAAGTTGGTTTCAGA
This sequence comes from Sarsia tubulosa, assembly GCA_036873855.1. Taxonomy (NCBI): domain Eukaryota; kingdom Metazoa; phylum Cnidaria; class Hydrozoa; order Anthoathecata; family Corynidae; genus Sarsia; species Sarsia tubulosa. The sequence continues at coordinate 6,390 of JAYJMI010084876.1, forward strand.
TTGGCGCTGTTGTTGCTAGGCCAACAATGGGATGATACAAAACATCGATTTATGCTATCAGTTCTGTTCCGCAAAATACATCAAGAACAAAAGTTCAAACAAAAATCTCAGAAAGCAATAACTTAATATATAAAAGGATGAATTCAACAAATATATATCACGCTATGAGTATTGTTTCTTAGGGAAAAAATGTAATTTCAAAAACGAAACGGATACTATAAATCGATGTATTGATGATGTAGATGAGAATTCAGTTGCTCAAAACTTTGTTCAATATTTATATGAAATCTATTTAATTGAGTTAATATAAGAATTATTTATTGTATATAAAATTATTTTCATAGAAATGAAATCTTCTAAAGTATTCATATTTTTAGATATTTGTTGCCCTACCTCCCACCCTAGGTATTTTGGTATCAATTTAGCAAAGTATTAGGCCAACATAAATGGAGAATTGTAGGAACTGTATTGTAAATATGTTGAAGACATCAGAAAAAAACCTAAATTGACCGAAAAGGTGTTTTATAATCCGATAGCTTTTCTATTCTTCTAGATGAAATTATTTATTTCCATTTTTGTTGTCATAAAATGGACTGGAATAACTTTAAGTTAAGTATGGTTTAACTACAGTTGGGGATTCAATAGAACTTTCCCGAAATACCTAATCTTCAACCTTTTACTTTCTCATCCTACCACTTATATTAAATGAATACAATTTTCGAATTACTGGTAACGAAGTTGGTAATAAGAATTAAACGATTGAAGTCAATAGTATTCAAAGAACTGCTGCTTCGACTTGTTTCCAAATCCCACTTACTTTAGGGCTAGAAATTTTTATTAATTTCGGTGTTCCCACAATAAGTAATTGTGAAGTCATCAACTTTTTTTTAATTTCCGATTTACACCAAAAAGAATAGATTTTGTTTTGTCTTCTCCGAAATGAATACTCGGCTTGTTGTCAACATAGTCAGGGCATCATCAAGCTGAAACTTTGCAAATGGTTAAGATATGTATTGGGACCCACCAAAAAAAGCCCCATTAATCCCATGGGGGTAATCCCGTTATTGCTCCCCTTCGCTTAGGGTATTTGAGTAAAGGTAGTAAGTACCATGTACTTTTTCAAAAAATATTTTTCCAAATGTCGAAAATAATGCTATGGTTGAATCCGTCTCGAAGAGGAGATGAAGAAAATGGTACTCAAAATTTGTTTCCCATATCTGGTCCTCGATATATTCGTGTTTAAAGGACCGAAATTTAGCATTTTTCACTGTTTTAAAAGGACGTCAGCAAGTTGTCAGCATATTTTCAATCATTTTGGATAGGTGCAACAGATAGATCTTTTGCAGTACTATCGGAAAGTGGTATTGTTTATAGTGTTTAGAAGTAGCATTCAAGAGATAAACGTTTCAAATTGCTGAGTCAGCAGTTTTTTAGTACTTTAAAACCTCTATATCTCTTGAATGCTACTTCTAAATCCTATAAACAATACCATTTTCCGATAGTACTTCAAAAGATCTATCTGTTGCACCTATCCAAATTTTTAGATAGTTAGATAATTTCAGCTTGAGATTAATTTTTTCCCAGTTTTGGCAGTTATTTTAATTATATGCCCTGACTAACAAACCAATGACATAAAGAGCTTATTTTCAATAATTCGTACATCTTGGTCATGAAAAACAATGCATGAGTCATCTGCATAAAGGAATAATTTTGTAAACTTGACAGTACCTGGCATGTCATTAACATATATAAGGAAATATAAGGTCCCAGTATAGATCGCTGTGGAACACCACATGATAGATTGCCTACACTGGAAGTAACATTATCGATTGTTACTAAAAAAATTCTTTTTTCTAGATAAAATTTGAACCAGGCATTTGTATTTTGAGAGAAATTTAGATACTGCAGCTTGTTAAGCAAATTGTGGTCAATAGTATCAAAGGCTTTTTGTAAATCTATAAAACAGTCTATGAACAGCCCTGAGCCAAAACCATTTAAATTGTTACTATTTAAAAATGATAAACAAAAATCTGTAGAGTGTTGTGGTGTAAAACCTGACTGATACTTGTAATAGATTTTATTTTTAGTGAGAAATTCTTGAGTTTGATCATGTATGACCTTTTCTAAAATAGAAATAAAAATTAAAGAAATTAGCCTAAAATTCTTTGGATCAGTCTTGACACCATTTTTAAGGAGAGGCTTAAGTTTAGTTTATTTTGCATTTATTAGGAAACTTGGCAAGTTTAATGGAGAGATTGCATTTTTGTGACGAAGACTTAGCTCAAATTGTTGCACCATCTTCAAGAAAAATCCCTGAAAGATTGTGAAAACCTTGTTGGCTCAACAATATCCTCTAAAGGGGAGGATAATATAGCAAAGGGGAAAGTTTTATCTTTACAAACGTTTTTATATAGTTTGAAACAGTCTGCATTGAAACTTTGTTTGGTGGAGTAGGAAGTTTGTTAGAAGCTCGCTAGCTAAACTTGAGAAGAATGTTTTAAAAATTTCAGCATTATCTTTAAACTTAAAGCATAAAGATTCTTTTTTTCGAACAAATGATGTTCCTTTGAACATTTTTTATTTGGAAGACCAAGGCTTTTTGAATTTTCCCGCAATTATCTGTTTTTGCTATATTCTTTTACCCTTTTACCTTAAGTTTACCTCAAAGAATTCTCTCTTTTTTAATATAAGATTTCTGGCATTATTACGAGCTGCTTTAAATATGTCTTCATCGCATGAAGTTGGCTTTTTTATTTTTTTTAAAAAGGCTATCTCTTAAAGCAATCTTTTCAGCAACCTCCCCATCAAACCAATCTTCTGTTGAGTTTCTTATTCGTTCTTTTTTGATAGGAGCAGTACTTTCAATTATTGAATTAATAGTTTCGAAAAAATTATCATAGACTAAATTGATATCTTTAAAATTATCGTAGTTTGGGAAGGTTGTTTTATTGAGCGCTTCTAAAAACTTATCTGTTGAATGATTTTTATTGATCTAAAGGTGATATTTTTATGAGAATTCGGCTGAAACTTAGTAGTAGTTCTTCTGGTACAAGTTGATGGGATGGTCAGACATACCTATTTCAATAAATTATTTGAAATACCTTATCACTTGTATTTAAATACAAGTGATCAGGTATTTCAAATAATTTATTGAAATAGGTATGTCTGGTATAGTTAAGACATGAACAATGGAAGGCATGTTACACGTGTGGGGCTTCTTATTAACTGTGAGAGACCAAAAGTGAATACAAATTCATGGTAATTTTTACCAAGCAAAGAGTCTTTTGAGGGTACTTCATTCTTTTGTTATCAAAAATATATTTACCTTTTGCCAAAAGGTTTATATTAATACCTCCTAGAATGTACAATTCGCTTTCGTTGCTACTTATTTTGTCAAATTCTTGGTTAATTTTTTCTAAAAAATTATCTTGATTCGGTGATCTATAGAAAATTCCAACAGTGATAGGTAAAAGTAGGTAAAATAAGGTCAATAAAAATGTTCTCCACTTCTTTTGAAAAAATCGTCCTCCTATTATAGCAAATATTGTCACGTATGTAACATGCCACTCCACCACATTTTCTATTTCCGTCCAAACGGAGTAGCTCAAAACCATCATTTTGTAGTTCTGACTCAAAGACCGATTCATTAAGTTTAGATTCTGTCACACCTATGACTGCTGCTCTTGAATGCTTAGCTACATATTTCAGTTCAGCTAGGTAAAAGGCTATAATATTAATATGAATAAAGTAAAGACCTCTGTTCTTAAACACTTTCCAAGTATCATCTATATTGCTATTTGTGTTTTGATGAATCGGTCCAGGAAAACCTCAATCCCAGGGCCACTTACCTCTTTTACTTTTTGATCACCGAGCGGAAAAAAATATCAAGGTATAAGGCACTGGGAACGAGCTTGGGTCCAGGATTCACTTCAATATTACCAGAAAGTAATAATAAAAGTTTAAAAAACTTTCTTCTCTGACTATGTCTAAACAAAATTGTTCTTCTATATAATCAACTTTAGTAAACGACTAAACGTCAGAAAGAATATTTTAGAAAAAAGAACCTCACCCCTTAATTTTCAATGTTGATTGAGGAGTTTTCAATATTTCGTTCTCTGCCGTATTTTCGTTCATGGTATCGTGAATCAACATTGAACTGTACGGGGGAGAGATAAGAACCCTCTCGTGTATAAGCACATACAAAAAGTGCTTACGCAAGTTACGCTTAGGATCGGATGTTTACAGTAGGCTGTCTTGTTTCAACTTCGTCCTCACTCAGCGCAAAAAAAATATACAAACGGGATATTTTAGCCTGGTAGCGTATCATTTATTTAAAAAAAGTCATAGGCTAGTTAAAAAAGTGGACACATTTTAAAAATAAATTCTAAACAACAAGGCTGCAGCAAATCAATAACGGAATAATAATACAAAAGCTGTTAAAAGCTTACATGTGTCAATTATTTGGCTAAATTTCGCTTATAAACAATTTTGGTACAGTTGAAAATGATCTCTACTGCTCGTGCTTTTAAACAAGGTAAGAAAAAGTTGGTATGTAACTATTATTGCGTGATTGTTTTTAAAACTTCATATATTTTCGGTGATTGTTTTCTTTATCCTCTGCAATTGTATTGCAATATGAACTCAACTTTTTATGTATTGCTAGAATATAGAGATTTCATTTTCCTTGCAAATTTTGGCAACAAAAAAAAACAAATTTAAACCTGTACTGTAGTACCTGTACTTTTAGTCGGTAGGAGGTGTCTTCCTTGTAATTCCCACTTCCAGTATTCCTTGGATTTCCTGTCTTCTCAGTTCATGCTATAAATATCAGCTTTGCTCATAACTTTAGACTATTTAGTCTTTATTACTTAAAGCTACATACAGTA
>JAYJMI010085098.1:0-11275 GCA_036873855.1 Sarsia tubulosa
TAATTTTTTAAATTTTTTTATTTTGGGGGGTTCTTAATAAATGTAAATCGATGATTTTTTTCGAACATTTTGGAGTTTACCACCCCCACCCCCCCCCCCTACAATTAAAGTCGCGAGAGTATGGCTGTCATGGAAGATGCATTTCATGGAGGTAAAACTTTATTTAAATGTTATTACGCTCCAGAATTATTTTTGCGAATGGACTCACTGACTCGATTGAAGGGAAAGTGAGGAAAGCGTATTTTGTGCAAAAATAAAATGCTCGCGAAAATTAATTCCATTAAATGCAGTATTTATTAAGGTATTTTAAAATCCATTATTTTTTTGAAGCAATTATTCGATAAATTAAGCTCTTAGCAATCGAAGCAGCATTGCTGCCAAGGAGCTTATAAAAATTTGAATAAAAAATCTATTTGTTTTATGGTATATTGTTTTAGTTGTCCTTACGCTATAAATTTTTTTTGTAATTTTTTTTTAATTGTCTTAGGAGAATGTGCGCTAAACTTCAACGCGGTGATAAAGTTTCTGACTGGTGTTTTATCGATTCCTCCATTGGGGCTACCATCAAAATTAAGTATAATTTTCAAACATTGGTGTTCCAGTTTACCAAATAAAGAATGTCTTTGCAAACCAACGATATCCGTTTGTACGTTATCACTAACTTTGCCGATTCATTATAACACGTTTATTGGCATGCAAAGGGCGCTGGGTGATGCCATATACATGAAACATGGCTTTAATGGTTAGATTTTTCAATTTGGAAACGTAAAGTACGGTGACCATGTAACATCTGTTCTGATTTTGTTGGATTTGTTTTGTTATATTTCATAATCATACTTTTGATAGATTTCCTAGTTTGCAAATGGATTAAAAAAAAGAAGCATGTTATATAGAGTTCAAATCTTTGAAATTAATCAATATATCATTGAAATGAGAGGTTTTCCTTTTCCTGTTAATAACTGGTGATACCTGAAACATCAATAAGAAGCTTGTTTTTCTAAGGATCTTTTGTCGGTATGCGTTCATATTCTTTTAATTCTTTTGAACTTACAGTACCTGCCATAAGGGTTTATCAGTTTTTCTAGAAAGTTAGGTAATAGAGAAGGCTCACTTGGAACCACTTGCATATTTCCAATTTTTATTTGATTATTGCCAGTTAATTATAGTTAGTTACTTCATGCAATATTTTATTTTGTTATCAAAAGATCAAAGCATATTTTTTTATGATTTTTTTCACTGCAAATTTTTAGCACATGATAATGTTACTTTGAAAAAAGTAATTCGGAACAAACGTGGGGAAAAAAAGAAAGATCGCGAATCGCTTCTTTTGTCGTTTTTAGCGAGGAAATTATTTCGCTATTTAGCAAAAAAGGAAAAAAATGAACCTTTCGAACTTTTGCTAACTTTAAAAATACGACAGTTTTTTTTGCATTACTTTCTTCCTTTAGTTTGGTGATATTGCTTATCTTTTATATTTTATTGGTTATGTTTTATAAATTTTAAAAGCCTATATAATATTATAGCGTCTTCACGAAGGAATGGAACGTAGGAATCTTTCTTAGTAAAAAAACTTCGTTCGTTTTTTTCAGTTATGTTTTACGATTTATGTAGCATGATGTCCACATGATGTGTGACATGTTTTACAAAAGTAATATGGAATAGTCATTTATAAATTGATGTTTTTTCTTACCCCTTCATCTTTGTCTGTCTGTCCTGGAAACGAGGTCATGAGGTAAATTTTGATCCCAAAATATACTTTTTTCAAAATATATTAAGATCTGATCATCACTGTTTATTGGAGTTTTGCACAAAGTAGAAAGCATAATTGACATAGGTGTCATATTTCAGAAAATTCTCGTTTGCGCGTAACGACGCGTTAGGGTTATAAAACACTAAGGATAAACCAAACCAAACCAACGAGGTTTAAAAGGTAAAATGCCTATTTTTGCTGAGTCAGCATTATTTTAGCATATAATACTAAACAAGTACCATGCAAGTCAATGTAGTATCATATTAAATATGATAGTAAAAAAGTAAATAAAGATAAATCCGTGAATTTTCCTAATTCAATAAAATCCTTGTATAGTATATCCTTACTACAATCTAAGTTGCTCCTTTGTATCACCAACACTGAACGCTGTTAACCTTTAAATATTATTTTTGGATGCAAATTCTGCCGTTTGACAATTTTCCAGCAAGTTTTTCTATCGGGTTCTATACCCCTTTGTTTCAAAAGCAAAATATCCAGTCTTTGATTTTAAGCTATTTAAGCTAATCACGTGAAAGTTTCAATAGAACAGCTGTAACATAACGAAGGATTTTTTTTATTCCCGAGTATTGAAAATATCAAACTGAAGTGTTAAAATAAATGTGTCAACTAGCTAATAACTAATCAGAATGCCTGATTTTCGCGTGTTTACCTTTTTATAGACCCTATTGATAACTTTCAAATAATAGAATTCCGTACCACGTGTAGCGTCAAAATTCACCAAATTTAAATATATGTTTAAACACTACAACTAAGTAACTCATCGTAGCCTTCGACAAAACCTGAAATAACGAGTATAAGAAACTATATAGAGATGCGAAGCGGACGACTCACATTAAGTAGTACCGGATCCCATTCCGGTGAAAAGGGGAAGTGGAGTATATATAATTAATTTAAAATTACCATAAGAACCAGGAGCAGCATAAATAATATTTGGTCGACCACTAGGACATTCTTGATTTGAATATTTCCTTATTCGATGCGAATTATGTATCTCTTTAAAAACATCGAGGTCTTTTTGTATTAGACAATTGTAACAAAACTTTAAACATTCTCTAAAAAGTTGAAGTGAATAATTTACTTAAAGGTACTTATTCATCTGTTTCAGCCAAAAACACTAATCCCTATTGTAACGTCAGTAACCGCTTCAGTAGTATCATTTTTTTTTAGCTAATTTATATGTGTAGTTTTTTAGACATTGTGTTTTGAAATCTGCTAAACAAGGAACTTTTCAGCTTTGGTTACTTCCAACTTCTTGAGAGCACGTGTTCTCCCAAAATTTAAGGTTTAAAGAAATCTTGTTCCAAACCCTAACGCTAGCCATTTTAGACTTTTCTTTACAATAATCTTGACCCAAACCCTGAACCTAACCCAGAAATAAATAGAATCTTTCTGATGAGAACACAGAACATGAATAGTATATTAAAAATACATAAATTTCAATTAAAGTTTCACAAAATGATTTTACGTGAGAAAGTTTGTGACTTTTAAGTTTTAAGTTTGTATTTTCATAAAAAAATACTAACCTTTGGATTGCATCATCACCAAACCAAGAACCATCGCTCTGCATGTCCTATAATAAGTCAAAGAGAACTTAGAATAATATAATACAGGAAACATTTCCTTCCAGGTACCTTAGTAAACCTAATTTTGTGCTTTTTGTAAGGCTCACTTTTGGCGAATGAACTGATTTTTACTGCTTTTAAGAGAGAATGGTCTAATTTGTTATTAATATGTGAAAAAGTCTTTTTTGGAAGGCCCAATTTTTATGTCAGAGCATATATTATATTATTGTAGCACATTTTTCATTGTTACTACTTCTACTTTTTAGTGACAATAATAATAGGATATTATTTCAAATTTTAGCCAAATTTAACAAGGAAATATATTAAGTAAAGTTCAATCTGTTTAAGACTTTCAATAGCATTCACAGTCATGAATTCAACATTTAAAACCAATTTTGCCTTCATTTTATCATGAAGGTAAAAACATAATAGGAGTTATAATAAATAGTTTATTTTTACACAGCTCTATAAACTAATCACCTAGCCTCATGAAAATCATTATGTCTTATTGGTTAAAATTAAAGTTTTAAGCATGTTTTAGCTATAGATTTTGTAAAACTTTATGTCAATATAATTCTCGTGGCTTCAAAACCTAAAAATGTTATCCAAAAGAAGGTCATGCCTTAGACATCATAATGCCATTAAGCCATTGTTTGATTTTGATAGGAAGAGCTACAGTTCAAGCATTTAGTATACTTGGTGTCTGTACATTTAAGTTGCTGTTTAGTTTAATTAAACTCATTTGTATTTTATTTTTTTATATTGGTATATAACTACTGAGGTTATCTTTCCTTTGTAAATGTTTTTTTACACTTTTCTTTCAATGCCAAGAAATAACAAAGGTTTATATAAGACATAATTTCTTACATTTTAATTTCTTTATAAAACACTTACACTTCTACTTTCATGATTCTTTTCATGATTCTTTCTTTCATCGTAATTCTCTTGATTTTCCTGTTTTTGTATGGAAAAAGTGCTGAAATCAGCAATAGTATGCAAATTCAATTATGTTTTTGCAGAATACAATTTTTTTTGTTGGTTGGTAGTCTTGTCAAATAATGTTGGATTTGAAGATAACAGGTTTAAAGCAACTTTAAAATAATACCTTAAAGTAATTTATCCACCAATGCATATTCGATCTTTTCAAAATAGACCAAAATGCTTCAATTCTCTAAATACAGAAAAAATATGCTTTAAAATGTATAGAAACTAATAATAACAGATATTGAAGGTACAAATTCTAACTTTATACTATAAATCAAAACAAGAGATAAAGTGCCAGTGGATACCCATTAAGTTTAACTTTTAGTTAAGTTTTATTCAAATTTATCCTTACCATCGACCTTATCGTGCAGAACATGAGCAGGATTGTAAAAACATGTAAAAAAGACATTACAAGACGTTTCATTAAATAACAAGGGATAAATTGCCAGTGGATCCCCGTAATTTTTAGTTTAATTGAATCTTATCACACTGTCCTTATCATGCAGAACATGAGCAATATTCTATAAACACTTAAAAATACATTAAAAGACATTCTATTAAATAAAAAGGAAAGTTAAAACCTTTACGTCAACATAATGTCACAAACTTGACTTTTTGACCTCATCATGCAGCAAATGAGCAGAATTTAGAAGAAAATGCAGGATCAAATACTACACCTTAATAATATCTATCATTGTACAAATTTTCAAATGAATTGGTACGTTGGTACATACGAGATATCATGCAAAATATCAATTTCGCACACACAATTTCGACTGTTTAACATTGGTTACCCGCAAACAAGTGACACTTATACCAGTTTGAAGCCTTCATTTAGTGATACCTTTGTGCAAAAAAAATAAAAATAAAAAATGAAGGGATCTTGATATATGTTGAAAAATGTTAATTTTTGGGCCACTTTTGACCCCAATTTTAGTTTTTGAAGAAACATGTCATGTGTACGTACGGACAGATGTATGGATAGATATAGCTGAATTTATAGGATCCCTTGGCAAAGCCAGAGATACAAAAAGTTAATGAGTGGAGGAGACTGAACGTAGACTTTCAGTAAAATTTGAGATCTAAAAATGAGAACAATTTTACTAAATTCTAATTTAGCTAAAGTTATTATCAATTTTTTGTCAAACACATTGCTTGTTGACGTTAGAAAACTAAAAGCAACTTTTTTTTTTTTTTGCATGATTTTTATATTGCTGTAGCCATGGTATTAAACCATTTAGATTATCAAAATTTTCTACTAAAATGATCTCATAAACTTTCTCGAATTGAATTGCTGCGAAAAGGATTGAGGTATTATTTCCAAATATTTTGTCATATTTGTGACCAAATTCTGTGATAATTCTACAAATCATATCAGATCACATACTTGGTTTGCAGTGGAAGGACCAAATCTAAAACTTTTTTCTCCTCCAAGGTTGTCTGATGATGTTCTTCTAAAGTATCTTTGGATTCCAGCTATATTAAGATTCTCATTTCCACGATCAGCTCTGATTAATCTAGCAGTTCCTAAAGTTAGAAAACAAAAAAGTTTAGTTACTATAATACTGTGAAGTTTTTTTTAAATAATCAAGCACAAAAGAACAAAAACATATTGTATTAAATATTTTCTATCTACCTCCAGTGGCTTTCACATACTCTGTAAAATAAAAGGCCATAGCTGCTGGACAATTATTTGTACAAGAAGTTTCAAGCCAAAACATTTTCCGAGAATATCTAAAAGAAGATTCAAAATATAAACAATTACATTACAACACTGTCACTTATTCTAGACCCTCTATGTTCATGAAAAGTATCTGAGAAAAACAATTAGCCAATCCTGAGAAAAAGAACGAATCAATTACTAAAGGAAAACCCCCGAAAAACAAATTTTAAAAAATTAGATAAATAAACAAGAAAGATTGACTGCTGGACTCCCGGTTATAGTTTTGAAATTAACTAAAAATCCTAAGAAAGTACGAGAAAAGATACAGTTAAAATACAGCCCCAATTAAAAAATCGGACATCGTTACTTTTGTTCATTAACCCGATGACTTCATGCAAAAAATAATAGATCCAAAAATCTGGCTTGTTCTTTTATGAGCTGTTCCTGAGATCTGAGTGTTATGGACGGACGGACAAACAAACAGACAAACAGAACTGAATTTATAGGACCACTTTGGTGAAACCGTGGTCCAAAAGTTACACGAAATGAAATTTTCAGCAATTCCGATACAGAATAGAAACTATACCCATCTATGCAGCCATGTATACAAAATCCAAATTGTTTAAGTTTATCATAGCCGTCTAAATGCCATACTTGGTTTGGTCCCTTAAAATAAAAGAACAAAAAAATATCATACTGGTTTAAAGAACTACAGTAAGTTATAATATAGCTATAGCTTAAAAGTATAATAATTTGGTAATGCATACTGTATATTGAGAGGTTACGAATCCACTATTGATTTATGATACAACAAATGTGCATAGTCATAGTCAAAATTGAAAGCAGGGGTTGACAAATCATTTTTTCATAAAGTACGTTATCGTATATTAATTTGTTTTTTAATGTACGTATTGCAGAAATTTATAAACTGTTTTTGTACGTCGTAACAATACAGGGGTCTGAGCCCCTGAGCCTTTGGGGTCAAGCTATTTGGCCTATAATTTTGTACTTTATTTCCTCCAAATATAAGGCTAAAAACATAAAAAAGTCTGTTGTTTACTTTTAGAACAGTTATTTATTCATGATAAAAGAAAAATATATGAATACTTGTTCCTAATATTTGTGAAAAATTTTTCAAAGAAATGTCTACTTATATTTAAGGTCTTTTAAACTTGCTTAGTAATAAATCAAACTTTTATTAAATACAGGTTAGCCATTTAGATTCATGTGTATATTAAAAGTATTCATAAAAAGTTTGTTTATAAAAAAATATGAAGAAATTTCCGTATTTAAAAATGACCATATTTGGAAACGCAATATTGAATGAAAATAATAAACCCTTTGTTTAAACTCTTGCTTTTTTTTAGAAATCGTTATTACATAGTTTTTACATCATAGTTAAAGTAAAAACAAAAAAATCATTATGCAATTAAATTGTAAAAATTAATAATCAAACAAGTTATCAAAATATTTACTTAATCAAACAGATGGACTTAATCAAACAGATCATGAGATATCTTACATAAACGTTTTTTATCAAAAATATATTGCAAGATATTTGTATCAGTTTTAAATAATCAACCTCTATGTCATACATGGCCGTACATCTTGCTATAAGAGTACTATCACTTTTCTCTTCAAAATTGATGTGAGTGAGAGCGATCACTTGCCATAGAAGGGAATGCTGAAACCTCTAATTTTCAGACCGAATTTGACTTTTTTATACAGATTTCAAACAAAAGATAAATTTTTACAAAACATGAAAACTGGATTGTATATATTATAGGAAAAATTGAAATACTGAAAGTAGAAGGTTTTTTAAATTACAAAATTTACCTACTGTACCTTGCATATATATTTTCTTCGCTTTAAACGACAAGCTTTTCGTAAACTAACACCTCCTGGATCAAATAATCGTTGTAATTCAGCTACATAATTTCTGAATTCGACAATTCGACAATTCCTGCCTCCAGCTCTGATACTTGCTAGTGGGATACTTTTGTTTTTTAAAAACAAAAACTAAGAAATATAATTTTAAGAAATATATTTGGCTACTGTACTACTGTATGTATAGATTGTAAAGTTGTGTATAACAAAAGCTTAAAAAACCTCTTACCTGCTTATCGATATTTTATGTATAACATCTTATGGTGTAGGCTGCGATACCCTAACATCGAACCACTGGTAGATATATCAGTCTATACGAAAGAAGGTTTTCTTAGCAATTTCAACTTTTTGTAATTTTGTAAATTTCTGTAATAATCTGTAATGCTAAAATGCAGTAGACACATTATTTACTACTACAATTGAATAAGTATATTATCGTTCAGCTACACACAAGTGAAGAGTTGCAGAGAATCAAATTAAAACTACTGCAAGAGCTTGTAGAGGTTTCTATTTTTTAATTTTAAAGATCCTTTTTAAATATTTCAAAATTTCTCATCCTTTTTATATCAAAAGTACACCTATGCTCTATATATCTACAATATGAAGGAACCATACATTGTTTTACCTCCATTATCTTTAAAACTTCATCTAAGGAATTGTTATACTTTCTTCGGAAACAATGTAATCTTGCAAGATCTCTTTTGAGTTGCCTCAAGCTAAACCCAAACAGAATATAATATTATTTTACCTCATTTTAAGCCACACAAATGTGAATATGATGATCTACAAAAATTGTATAAAATTGTAAATTCATTGTTCAAAAATTAAAACACTACCCACCCTTTTATTTTTATCCTTGAAGTCATGTAAGGCATTAAAGCATGTAAGGCTTTGTATCATTGATTGCCATATCAAAAATTCTAGGCATAACAAGTGTAAAACCGAAGTCTCCTGTGGTCACTAGGGTCACTGACCCAACTCGCTCACTGCACTACTATGTATGAGGTGCACTGTCTTGCGCAAAAAGAAAGGGAAAAGTAAAATAAATAAATAAACAAACCTCAGTTTTATATCATTGACACTGTACAACATTGCAAGAATTTCTTTGTATGCATACCCTTGGTAAAAATACCTTCGTATCAGATCATCTCCTAAAATAAAATTTAAAAACAAAATGCAGTGACAGTGAAGCGGATATTCTAAATATAAAAAAAGTAAAGGTAAACTACTATTAAATAAACAAAAATGTCAATAAAATACTCACTTTCCATCTTCAATGTTAATACTTCACTGCTTCAACCATTTCTAAAAATCATTACCACGTGAAACCTACCATTTTTAAAAATCAATACCACGTGAAAGTATTTTACTCGCAACGGAGGAGAGAGTTTTATTTACTTGACGATAAGTGCGGCTAATAAAAAAAAATGTTGTTCTGATTTGCTTCAGTTACTTAAGTGCGGCAAATAAAAAAAAAGTTATTTGCTTCAGTTACATAAGTGCGGAAAATAACAAAAAAGTTATTTTCTGCAGTTACGTAAGTGAGGCATAACTTAGATTTGAACATTTTTTCGCTCTTCCAGTTACTAAGTGTGGCAGAAATGATGGCCCTAATGGGCTTCCGTACAGTAGCTTATTAAAATCTTCTTGGCTTTCATGGATGACTGATAAATAAATAGTGTTGACACAAGAATCTACATCAACACCTTTCTTTCCATCTCGCAACTACCTGACCTTGATACCATTTTCAGGGAAACATGGCTCTCCACAGCAAAACAAAACAAGCTTCTTAACATTTACATCTTCAGAATCTAAATAAAAGACATTAAATATGTTTAGAATATGTGCAACGACAGTGTTAAAGTAGATTGGTTGTCCATACAGGACAACAGATTTTTAAAGTTGACAGGGGAATTAGTAGACCAAAAAATTGCTTTTATACGTTAATTTTGTTTTCCTGATTTTGGAAGATTGCTAAAATAAAATGTTGGAAATTTTTTTAAAAAAAACTTTATAATAAATGCTGAAATTAACTTAATTACTTACTTACAGGAACTTTTGAATAATTTTTTTTTTGTTTAAAACTCATGATAGTATGTACCAAAAAGCGTAACTGCTTTAAACTCACAGTATTCAATTTTTAAAACTTAAATGAATTATAAAAATTGAAAAGTCAAATGAACAACCTAGATTTCCTTTAACTTTTGTTTTAAAGGTTGTGTACACCTTTAAATTTTATTTGTCTATCCGGAAGAGAGTTAAATTAGATCCACAATTTTAATAAAATGCTCATTATTCCTGAACGAAACAAACAAAGTTTACTCATATAAAAATTAAATCTAAAAAAGGTATTATGAAATAATCCAAAAAGAAAACGAAAATACCTTCACCAGTAAGGTTGTTGATGTACGATAAATACCAAACTTTTATTTCTTCTTCTTCCTCTGTCAATCGGGCATGTCGATGTTTTCAAGCAACTCTGTTGCAGTGAGTATAGCGAAAGAGGGAAAGGCTTGCCCTGTTGCAACTTTATTGTTCTTTAAGAAAGTAATAAGATCAATTTCTTTCATACCATCTCTAAGCTGCTCTATTTCTTTGTAGGGTTTTAGCAACACCTAATGAAGCATTATTGTTTCACAAGCTATACTTTTATTGCCTATTGTCAACATATCAGTAAATCCTGTCTGTTGTAACACTAGATTGTTTTTTTTTGTCTTCACTACTCTCTCACACTTTCTCAACAGACTCAGTCTACATCAAATAGGTAAAATAACATTACTTTATAATAATTGCACCTTAAAATGACAGAAAAGGATTAGTTTTGGGAGATTTGTTATGGGAATAGCCTAAATCGCTTAGATATGAATTTTTAATTAAAACAAACAAAACTATTATTCTTAATAGTGAATGTATGTAAATGTAGAGTTCAGTATTTTGTCAATTCATATTTGGTTCAAACAACTTTAAGTTACCAATTTCAGTCCTTATCTAAACCCAAACCAACATATTTATAAATCGACATCAATTAAATCATGAGCTATTTCTTACCTCCTTCCCAATTTCCCTGATATCATAATCTGGTAGATCTTCCAGTGTTCTGGTTGTGCCTACATCATCATTCATAATGTTGTGGACAATAGCCGGGCTGATTCCAACAACCCCAACAGAACTGTGTAAAGTTATATAGGAGATCATTTTCCCTATACAGTGTGTCCCAAAAAAAAGCGAACCCAAACTTTAAAGTCTTATAACTTTTATCTCAAACAATCATTTTGAAAAAAAAATGATCCTTAGAAAGAACGTCTTACTGGCTGTTAAAAAATGTACAACGTGTTCTATTTGGTTAACTAGTTTTTAAGTTATAGGGGATTTTGTCTCCTTTTTAAGTCATTAAAAATTTAAAAGTCA